>JADNRV010000159.1:0-119835 GCA_015499995.1 Flammula alnicola | reverse complement strand
AGCTTGACATCTATCCTAAATCTTTGGAAGCCATTTTGTTATAATGGAAATTTTAAGACATTTGGTGACTAAGATAAGGATAATTCAAATTCTAAGGTTACTTTTGGGCCATTTTGGCACATTGTTTTATATGTATCTTCCTTGAAAATGGGAATTTCGACAAACATAGTCACCAAATTAAAGATTTTGATGAAAGAATCAAAATGTTCCAGCCAATCGAGTCACGGAAATGGGTCAAAAAAGTGTGAAAAGCTTTTTAAGTTTACCTGCCAAAACTCGCCAAAACGCGTCATTTACGCGTGACAGGTCCGTGACAAAGCGCGTTGCCGAGCAGACCGGATGCGCGAAAACAGCTTGAGAATGTCCATTTTTCATCAGACAAAGGCAAACATAGAAGGAAATGATTACAATTTCGAGTATTGCTCCTTATAAATATAATTGGTGACTCAGAGGGTGGACAGTACAGCGCAATGGCTCTGGTGCAGTCTTGGACACTTTTTCGGGCTTGATCTGCTGACTAATCACCCCATCAAAAGAACCGACAGTGCCCAGATGAATCGTACATGTAAATCTTGTAATTTTCTGTATCGTTTTACTTACTCCCTGTAAACTGGCCTCTCTCATTCCTCGGCGGAATATACAAATATTGTACATAATGCAATGCCAGATGAATTAGAAGAAGAGTGCAGGATGTAGGCGAAAAACAGCGATGTAGGCGAAAAACAGCAATAGGCGGAAATAATGAGAAATAACGGCGACAGTTTCAAGTCTTCCGCCTCTTGGTCTTGCCGCGTCCGTCCTGTAACTCTGCCTCACGCTTGCTCTTCTGTCCAGCAATCCGCATGACGTCCTTCTTCCTCTCCTTCTCCCTTTCGCTCTTTTTCGCATCCTCTTTCTCTAGCTTCTTCGCCTCTCTGCCTTCTTCTCCTTCTTTTTCTCGTGTCTCCTCGCCACCTGGTCCTTCCGCAGCGCCCGGATCTGCTGCATGAGCGCCAGCGCCTTCTTCTCCTCCGGCTCCATCACCACCGCGCGTTTCTGGAGGTATGTCTCGTGCTTCTGGGCCTGCATCAGCTTGGGCTTGGACCCGTAGGGCAGTGCGGATTGCAGTTTTTTCGGGATGATGAGGGGTTGAACCGGCGTGGGGCACGCTCGACCTTCTTGTACGTCGAATTGGCGTTCAAGGGCGTTTTTATGCATTCATCGCGCCGGATCTGGCCGGTCAGACGCATCCCGGTCCATTTGACTTCTCGGATAGGAGGAGCGAGGTGACTGGGTTGTAGAATTTACGGGGTTGGATTGAGTACCATGCTCGAAGGAAGACGATGTCTGCAAAGAAAAAAGTGAGAAAGTAGTTGAGATAGCAGGTAAACTGATATATACCGCTCTTGAGGATCTTGTCTTCAAAGGTGGCGCGGAACACGCCGTCAGGCTTGGGCAACGCCTTTTGACTTGTCCTCGAATACCAGAGACAGTCCGTATGTTGGCACCTTCGAACTTGGCCACCTCGAGTGCAGTGGAGAACATGTCTTTGATGAACGCCGTGTTCTTGAAGATCTTGTACGGCACACCCGTTAGCTTGAGCTTCTTGACAATCTTCGCTGAGCGGTCGATGTCCAGCACCACACCAGTTGCTGTTACCCGGAATCCTGCGATGTCGGCAGAGAGCGAGTTGAAGGCGCAGAAACCGGTGTTGGGCAGTGTGACGGGCCCGTAGAAGGTAGCGTAACAGTGCATATGTTCGGGTGTGTACTTTAGCATGCGCATGCGGATGGAGTGATCGTCCAGGGAGTAGATAGGTATCGATTGGAAGCGGCGCCAGCCCAGCGAGAAAATGAGGGGGTCGTTCGTCTTGAGCGTGCGGTTGTACCACCGATGGCGCTTGATGCGGACTTGGACGTAGCCGAAGCGTTCTTCTGCGGGCAGGAGACCGCCGACGATGATGGGGTAGGTAGGATCGAAGTTTTCGATCATTTCACATGGCACATCCTGGAGCTCGATACGCACATACTGGCCTGGTCGGTAGCCTTCGACGAGGGCACGAGCTTCGGCGTCGACGCCCTCGAACTCGGCCCGGTTGAGCGCGAGCTGTCGGGCCATTTCGTCCTTCTTCTCTTCGTAGAAGTCGGCTTTGCTCGCCTGGGGGTCGTCGTATTGTTCGTCGAATTTGCGCTTTAGGATCTCTTTCTTGGCGGCGAGGGCTTCGGTGCGAGAAAGGGTACGACGATCTTTGGGCTTGGACTTTGAGGGTCCCGCTTGACCTGAGGCATCTTGGTCCTCGGATCCGTCTCCTTCCTCTTCGTCGTCGTCATTCTCGATGCCATTAAATCCTTCTTCACCGTCCTCGTCGATACCTTCGCCAGGAGGTCCATCCCCGCCGGTGATGAACAGGTGCCGTATTGAGTCTAGCACTTCCTCGTCTTCCCACTTCTTCAAGGTCGATGGGTCGATGGGTTCCTTGCTAGCATCCAGAGCCTCTGGGTCGTCCGCTTCCTTTTTCTTGACCTGGAAGAAATCGTCGCCGTCCGCGTTGTCCTCCTCCTGCTTCTTACCGTATAGGATTTCCTCAGGCGAAAGTGTGCTGTTGTAGATAAGCTTGATCCAGTCTTTCCGTCGCTTGTGTGGGGTGGAGGAAAGTTGTTGGGCGCGATCTGCAAGGTTCGCTTTCCATTTGGGTATTGAATCATCTTCCTCCCCGTCCTCTTCTTCTACCTCGTCGTCACTTGGGATATCCTGGTCTTCCTCGTCCCGTAGACGCACCCGCTTCCCTGTATGTGATGGGTATTCGTCTTCGCCAAGGTCAGAGTCGCTTTCGGCGTATTCGACGTCCGTGCGTTCCTTTAAGTTTGATGATGGAAGGCTGCGAGTGACGGTGCGGCGGTTGGAACGGCCAGTGTTCAGGGCATCGCGAGGAATGTCTTCGTCCATCCCTTCATCCTCTGAGCCACTTTCGTCTTGTGAGCCGAGCCCGGAATCGGAGTGTCCGTCTTCGTCATTGCTATCCTCGTCGCTGAAACCCTCCTCATCGTCCGTCTCTTCGTCGTCGTCGTCGCTTTGGTCGTTCGGTGATGGATCTACTGTGAGAGCTTTGGAAGATGTTCCAAAGAGACGAATGTGGCTCTGGGCTACTCGGTCTTCTAGAGTTGCATCGACGTCTTGGAGGTCCATTACCATCTGCTCTCCTTCGCCTTGCAGGACTGATTACATTGTTAAGTCGGATAAATGATGGGAGTACTATAAACTGCGCACCATCTGTGTTCCCTCGGGTAAAGCTACCGGGGACGTTGACCCATACAGCATCTTTATCGTACATGACACCACCCACATCGCTCATTGGCGCATGAATAAGCAGCTTCTTTTTCTCGCTTAGCTTTCGTCTCTTCTCTGATTCTGCTGTCGGCAAAGGACATGGGTCTCCAAGGACAATAACGCTCTTCATGTCCAAATCTCCGACACCAGGTATGTGGACTTTGGTTCCAAGACGAAGATTCGTGCCACGCACATATCCGTAGACTGTCACCGTACGGTCGCATTTTCCTTTTGAAGTTCGGACAAGCTCTCGCGGTGTGAGGTCTTCGATACGGTCGGCAAGAAGGTAGGGATGGGTGTTTCGGAATACGAGAGGACGGAATTTCATGACGGAGATAAAACGGGAGAGGTTCATGATTTCTGTGTCGGGGTATCGGCCGTTGAGGACACCTGAGAGGTAGAAGAGTTTTGCTCCTTGGTATATTTCAGTCCAGAAGCGCTTTTTGAGAGCCTTTTTGGTGTCTTTTAGCGTTGCGGCTTTTTTGATGAGATCGAGGTGGGTGAGGATGCCGATGACTTTTGGGAAACCATGAGATTGCAGAATATTTAGGAACTCGAAGGTTTCCTGTACGGCATATATATCAGTAAATGTGGGTTGATGTATCTCGAGTGGAACTCACCATCTCGAAGCCGAATGAACCATCGACCATGAGTAAGACGAGGTCAGCGATTTTGCCAACGTCTATCATGCTGTTGAGGTCGTTATTGCACTCGATAAAGGTCAGCCTTCTCTTCTTGCCACTGACGACTGTAATGGGCCCCTTGGCGTCGTTTAGAGTTTGTTTGGTGTACCGCCGGACAAGACTCTTGAGAAGAGTGGTTTTGCCTACACCGGAGGGGCCAACTATGGCGATGATGACGGGTGGCGGATCATCGTCTGGAGTACGATTGACAAGGGGAACATGAAGGCGAGTTTGGTCACGCTCGACATTGCGACGGCCTTGACGGTCTGCTCTACGCCCTGATTTCGGTGCAAAAGCCTATGTATGAAATGAGTTCCTGCATAGCTAGAATAAACCATAAATCAGACCTTTTCATTGTATCCGTGCTGCTTCTCCTTTCCTTTGGCATTTTCCTTTTTGTTGGCCTTTCCACCCGACTGCGCTGGCCGATGAGCTTTGTGGGGTCTTTCGTCCATGGCCGCCTGGACTGCAGACTTTGAAATCGAAGATTGGAAAAATTAAGTGTAACCCTAAATTAGGGTTAAGGGTGGAACACGGTGCACGTGACAGACGCGCCTTGTGTTGATATCCGAATCTGGCTTGCTCATTCTTGCCACACTTTTCAAAGTTGTTCCTTCTATTTCTGCCTCTCTTGCGATACCGCAGAAACTAGTCGAGAACTAACTCCTCAAAAATGAAGAGGCACTCCAGAGGGTCTGCCTTCGATATCAGCATCCGTGGCGACGAGCTAGAACACAACCGCATCCAGCTTGAGCACAACCTACAAAATACTGAACTCTCTTTTCATCTCTCGTCGACTAGCGACGATGAGAACAACGATGGCCATCATAACCGTCGACGCCCACACCACCGTCACGACAGCTCAGTCGAGTATCCTCGACATCTGTCCGAGCCGTCCATGCCCGAATTTCCTTCATTCGCCCACCGTTCCAGAGACCACTTCGGCGATGAAGATACCAGCCACGTCCATGCATGGTCGTATCGTACAGGAGACGACGACGAGGGAATCAATCCATATGGCGGGGAAACAGTCTCGACAGCAGCTCACCATGCCAGCGCACTCACTATCAGCGCAGGTTTAGGTGGTGGGCGAGCTGTGCGGCGCGACCCCAGCCTCAGTGGAGCAGAATACGATCCCGATAGGCCTCTGCATGCTATGATAGCTGGTGTCAACAGCAAACACAGCATGTTTGATACGGATCCCCAGAAAAATACTGTATGTTTACTTTGTCAATAATTCAAGTTTAAAAAGACTCTCATATTTCTTTTGCAGGCTGTTGGAATGACATATGATCCTCTAGTTGTTGACAATACCGCCGAGCTCGATAAGATTCTCGAATCGGGACATGCGCCACCTCCGAATTTTCAATCGCGTTCAATTCGCCCCTTATCCCCCATGTCATCTGCATCTTCCTCCGCATCCGACTCCGAAAATAGGCAACAAACGCACGCCTCTTCTCGTCCTAAATTATCTGACCACCTCCGCCATGTGTCTTTCTCTCCAAAACGGCCTCGAAGTGTGCAAGGCAACAATTCCAACCCTAGTTCTCCTCTAACTCATGCGCGTCGCGTGCCTGAGGAATATGATGCTTCGAGGAACGCTCCCACTCCTCGCCCAACGCGACGCGCGAACATTTTCCCCTCGTATGCTTCTTCTCCTGCACAACCTGAAGTCCGACTGCAACCCGCAACCCCTTCCACTGGTGGCTCCAGGTTTACGCGAATGGTGCGCGGAATCAACAAGGAACTAGAAGCCACGCAGCAGCAAATGAATGCAAGTAAACAAACAGTGCCGATGCGACCATCCTCAGCTCCAGTCGAACGCAACCCGTTCCACGATGTGACGAAACAGCCTGAGCCTGCTGCATCCACGCGGAATCCTACGCCTCGGAGAACGAGTATGAGAGACACGACGAAGAGTAGAATTCATCTACCTGACGTTACTGGACTTACAGCTGCGGTTGAATCTCCTGCGAGGCCTGGGGTGCAGTATTATCCTTACAAGGCGGATGATAGACCTCGAGACAGTGAAGGTATGCAATTTGTTTTAAAATCGTCTACTTTGACATCATATCTCATTTTCTATATCTAGCTCGACTCTTGCAAACACTAAGCGCGGTACAGAGACAACTCCGGGATCTGGAAGATGAGAATAGCATTTCTCGTCGCCGGGTGCGCGAGCTGGAGATGGAGCTTGAAGAGTGCAAGCGCGAAGTGGCGAGAGAGCGGACGCGGTTGTTTGAGCGAGAGGAGCTTAGCGTTCGACAACAACATCCTGATTGGAGCTATCGGAGTGCAGGCAAGGGCAAGGGCAAAGCCAGGGCCAGGGAGGGTCCTCCGGAAATTGATGACGCCCGTCTGCATGCAAGGTATAAGGAAGCAGTCGATGAGAAAAAAGGTTTGTCGTGCGCAGAATTCTTGGCTGCAATCGCTGATCTTTTATTATTATTTTTTCTTTTAGCCCTGGAAGCTCTTATTAATTCGTTAAGATCCCATCTTACGCGTCTGACCTCTGAACTTGCCTCGCATCAAGAGCTGCTGACTGAGCTGCGGAAACTTCGAGAGTCGGATGCTCAGGCGCTAAGGGAGAAAGGCACCGAGATCATTCAGCTCAAGGAAGAGGTGCAACGCCTAGCTGGAGAAGTCGAGGTTCTGCGCGGGGTCGTTGAAGAGGGTTTGAAGGAACGGCGGGCATCGAGAGAAATCCAGGTCGAGAACTCAGCGGCTGATGTCGCAATGTCGCAGGATTTGGAGGAAGAAGAGACAGAGGAAGAAGAGCTCGGCCACGACGAAGAGGAGGGTGTCCATGATAGCGAGGAAGAAGAGCCAGAGCCGTTCGATCCCATTTCTATTCAGGAATCGTCGCAAGTGAATAATAGAGCCGATCGCACGATGCGGACCGACTTTGCGACGTTGGGCTCAACCAACCTCGGAGGATCGACTAATGCCGCTGGCAGTCGTTTTGTCAACGACGAAGAGTTGGACCAGATTGCGGCCGAGCTGGAGGAGAGGCGGTCGAATCGGTCAAATAGCTCCATTCCTGCGCAGAATCAATTTCCGCAGTCGCCATCGCCTCCTCGGTCGCCGTCGCCTGTTAGGAGAAATGCGCGAGTCACTGAAGTCGTTGACGAAGGCGAGAGACCGCAAACGCCTATTGATTCTCAACAGTCAAGACCATACAGCCGCGGTTCTCAACCCGAGCCATCAACCTCGCGTCCTTCCGCGCCCACTCCTGGCCATGCTACCAGACAATATGGGCATGCACGCGAGCACCATGACGTCGAACCGGAAACACCTTTCCCTCGAATCCGTGGCGAGCAACTGGAGCGCCTCTTCTTCTCCGCCCCAGAGCATAACGCGAAAACTTGCACTGTATGTTACCGGCGACGCCATCGTAACAGCGCGCCGTCACCGTCTTGGTCAAACCCCAGAAATGCCCACCACGCGCGACAGACTGAGGGGCAGCCCGAAGAGGCCCAGGAATCTGATGAAGGATACGAGGGCTCGGAGGGAGCTGATGCTGAGCGCCCAACCGCAGCGGCAGCGGCGAGTAAGGGAAAACAACCCGAGCCAGTCGCTTTCTCGGACGGTCCTGCGCGTTGGCGACAGACAGCACAGAAACAGGGGCTGCCTCCTCAGACTGTAGTCGCTAGGGTGATCCGCGAACTCGAGGATGACTTTACACATTATAAAAGGTATGCTGCATTCATTTGTTTTGTTCTTTATGTACAAATTATTAACCCCGATGAGTAGTATTTATGTTGAACTGGCCGACCAGTATAAAATCATGGATGCTGCGTCAGACGTTCCCAGGAGGAACACCCTTGCGAAGCATCTTCGTGAAGTGGTCGATATCTTAGAACAGAAGGTGGGTATTTTCCTGTCATTGTCCAGTCGCAGTTGTGTTGATTCTTTGCTTGCCAGGGTGATCAAATTGCATCCCTTTATGATCTCTTGCAGTTCAAAGACAAGCCAGTGTCCGAATCCATTGTTCCAGAGAAAGGCAATGGTATATCGGGAGCCACATCTCCTTGGGGTCGACAGGCCTCTAAGCGTAGAGGCATATCTTGATATTTCTTGTAATACTGCAGTATGATTCCATTTCTGAACTTCTAGCATATGAGCACCGTCTATTCGCATGTTTTTATCCGCATATTTGTTTTTCTCCTCGCAATACATAATTATTCTTTCCTGGACAGTTGCACACCCATTCGTTGTTCAGGTATGATTTCATCTACTTTACCCTTGGACGTAGCTGTACCACGCAAACACCAAAGTTTGTATGCATCTAACATTTTGGCTTGGACATACATAAGTGAATTTCATCTATTTTCGAACCAGTCGACGTAGGAATCACAGGATGAGGAAAAGGCATATTATATTAGGATACTTATGTAACCATTTAGGGTACTCAAAAAGTGAGAATAACAAGTAGTCAAATGGTTCGAGGTGGTTATGTGCAAGCATAACACGTCCCAGCATTTACGATTTATCTTGACAGATCAAAAGCAGCATTGATAAATGCTTCGATTTCCTTCTTGTGTTGCGCCTAGAAAGAACATATAAGCCAGTGCCGGACCGAATTGTGTGTCAAATTACTTGCCTTGCTTCCGGTTGCAACAGAGCTGGTGGGTTCGCGACCAGCATAGAAGGGGTATTTAGCTTTGTGGTGCTCCGTCTGGCTGGCGGCAGTGTAAATGCGAGGGCCGGCGTAGCTCCATGCACCGTTGTTCAAAGGTTCCTCCTGCAAGAAAAGTCAGTGTAAGTACGACAAATGTGGTTCCAAGTGTACGGACCTGGCACCAGAGCAAGCTGGCGTTGGGGTATTTATCGAGGTGCGGTGTGATCTGAAGAGGCCTGTCAGTCGATGATGTTCAAATTGAAATTTAAACACGTACCAAGTCGTAAGGGAAGGGCGAAAGCTGTTCGATGCGGCTGATAGCAATATCGTTGATACCTCTGTCTTCACGGGCTTGCAAAAGAGCGAAGTAGACTTGGCCTGCACGATCACAATTGATAAGAAAGTGGACAACAAATGTTCAGCGCCTAGTTGAAGCTTACCTGTGCACAGGATATGGCGTTTGATTTCCTCGGGCGCGACCAGAGACGAAGAAGAGTGTGGCTCAGGAATATAACGCTGGAAGTGTGTCTCGCCGACCATTTCCTCAATATCAGAGCGAGCCTTAGGGTGACGCAACAGACTCTTCGAGAAGAAGAGGATGAGCTGCGAGAGGCAAGGCAATTTAGTTTTATTTCATCAGTGGAGGACATGGGGCTTACAGGTTTACGGAAGTCCCGGTGGATTTGACGACGGAGAACATGGAACTAGGAAAAGTAACGTTAGCAACGAAGGTGCCAAAAACTGAAACAAGTGGTCGCATACGTAGTTGGCCGGTGTACTGTCGACGAATTATTAGTCAAAGAAAGGAGACAGATTGACTAAAAGGAGAACATACGTAGGGTAGACAACCTGCATGTTGCAGTCCTGATGTTGACGCTCGATCTTCTCCGGTGATGGGAAGTGGTGAGGATGGTCATCGCACAGCTGCAAGAAGCGCTCGATTCTGCCGCTTGAATGTTCAGGACCTTGACCGTCATATCCATGAGGCAAAGAGACGACCAAACCAGTGCGCTGGAGCCACTTCCTCTCGCCGGCAGCGATGAACTGATCGATGATGCACTGAGCGTTGTTGGCGAAATCACCGAATTGCGCCTCCCACATGGTCAGCGCGTCGGGCGAAACGAGAGAGTAACCAAGTTCAAAACCTAGGGTGCCGTATTCCGAAAGCGATGAGTTGCAGACGACGAACCTTGCCTGGCTAGAACCGAGGTCGTTGAGAGGGATGTACTGCTGCTCGTTGACCTGATCGTGGATGACGGCGTGGCGTTGAGAGAATGTACCACGTTCGACATCCTGTCCGGAAACGCGAACATGGATCCTTTCCAGGGCAAGAGAACCAAAGGCAAGCGCCTCAGCGGTGGACCAATCGATGTTGTTGCCTTCTTCGACAGTCTTTCCGCGAGTGCCGAGGATACGGGCGAGGTTGCGGTGAGGGGTAAAGCCAGTTGGGTAGGACGAGATGGCCTTGCCAATGCGTTTCAGCGTATCGATCTCAGTACCGGTAGGACGAGTGGGCAGGGTGCTCTCGGCGAGTTGTTTCGGAGAGGGGAAACCTTGCCAGGCGGCCGAAAGCCATTCCTTGCTGGTTGGCACATAGTCCTTTGCCGCTGCAGCCGCCTTCTCCATCATGCCCCAGACCCATTTCTTGTGCTCCTCGATGTCCTTTTCGGTGAATGTCTCACGGCCGACGAGGAATTTGGTGTACTGTGTGAGGGGAGTAGGCTGCTTCTTGATAGCTTCGTACATCCGAGGTTGGGTGAAACTGGGTTGATCAGTCTCATTGTGTCCATAGCGGCGGTAGCAAACGATATCGATGACGACGTCCTTCTTATACTTGGCACGGTAGTCGGCAGCGAGCTGGCAGACGAAGTTGACGGCCTCGACATTGTCACCGTTGACGTGGAAGATGGGCGAATCGATGGACTTGGCTATATCGGACGGGTACGGGGTCGAGCGGGAGAAACGAGGATCAGTGGTAAACCCGATTTGGTTGTTGACGATAAGGTGGATGGTACCTCCCGTGCCGTAGGAGGGAAGGTTGTGCAAGCCCATAGTCTCGTATACAACACCTTGGCCAGCGAAAGCGGCATCACCGTGAAGAAGAACACCCATGGCAGTGGTATGCGTTGTTTCGTCGCCTTCAAAGTGCTGAATACCGCGAGTTTTGCCCAGAACGACAGGATCTTCTGCTTCGAGATGAGAGGGATTTGCAACCAGTGACAGGGAGACCTTTTTTCCGGATGGAGTAGGACGGACATAGTTTGCGCCGAGATGATATTTCACATCGCCAGCAGGCCAGTCGTCGGCTTCGTCACCGGTGAACTCGTTGAGGATACCTTCGATGGGTTTGCGAATAACGTTGGCCAGCACGTTGAGACGGCCACGATGAGGCATGCCGATGGTGATGTGCTTGACGCCGTTATCGACAGACCGGTCAATAAGGGCCTTCATTCCGGGAACGAGGGCCTCGCAACCCTCCAAACCGAAACGCTTCTCGTTAGGGAACTTGCTGGCGATGAATTTCTCGAAGGATTCAGACCAAATGAGACGGTCGAGAATCATGCGCTTCTCGTCGACGGTGTAATTCCACGGTTTTGGCACTTCGATGCGCCCTCGAATCCAGTCGCACTCATCTTTATCGGGGATGTGAACATACTGAATACCAATGGCGCCACCTAGATAGAATGTAATGAGAAATAATAGTGTAACGAAAACCTTGCAAATACTTACAGTAGATGCGTTTGCAAAGCTTAATGATCTCCCCAAGTTTCATCGTTTTATTCTCTTCCGTGGCGAAATGAGGCAGGATACCTGGTCCGAGACTGATTTCTTTGTCGAGATCGCGTTCGGTAAAACCGTAATGACTGAGTTCAAGCTCCGGCGGTCTGACATCAGCGAGGTCGGCGTCGAGAATGCCAAGCGGGTCGAGTTCGGCGACATGGTGGCCACGTACTTGATACGCACGGACGAGCAATTGGACCTGATATAATGCAATGAGCACTAGATTAAGTAAAAAGTGAATGAGCGTACTTTTAAATGATCATCCAACTCGGCACCCTGTCCAGCGTGTAACCCTGGAGCAAAGTCGGCAGGATGTGGGACATGGGTTGAAGGAGGAGGCTGGAAAGCTTGAGGGCTTGTCAAGCCTCTATCCATTCCCGAGAAATAGACGTTCCAAGACGGATGAACGGATTGTGGGTCCTGCTTCCACAAGCGGTACATCTCGTCGGCGTAGTATGCGTTGGTGCCATTGGCGAACGGGTCGTTTGCAGAAGGGCCCTGGGCCAGAGAGGCCAAGGTGCGAAGGGGTCTCGGGGTTGAAAAGATGGACTTGGGCTGCCTCTGCACCCGCGAGGCTGCGCCCAAACGTCCAACCACTCGCCTTGTCAACATTGTTGGAGAGAAAGAGAGGTCAAGTCATCGAATTCAAAACTCGCCACACATCATACGTCACATGACCCATCCTTCCGCTCACCGCCGGACGTGCTCGGGTTATCTTTCTCTCGTCATTCGGCACACAGACCCATAGTTGACACGACGGCTTGTCCGCGTCTTGTTGGGGCAGAGATATGGGAACAGATGGCTGCTGCTGGCCAGTCACGGCGCACAAAACTAAATGGACTGCAAACAGCATGATAGGTAAGCAACCCTCCTCCTTGCCCCATTTTGTGCTGTGCTGCTGATGAAAGTATGCTTCTGTTTTTCAGGTTATTAGCGGGTGCTGAAGGTGCT
Organism: Flammula alnicola; assembly: GCA_015499995.1. Taxonomy (NCBI): domain Eukaryota; kingdom Fungi; phylum Basidiomycota; class Agaricomycetes; order Agaricales; family Strophariaceae; genus Flammula; species Flammula alnicola. Next base: position 107,493 of record JADNRV010000159.1, on the reverse strand, counting down.
TGCCAGCATCGCGACGCGCCCTTTGGATGTCATCAAAACTATATTGCAGGCGTAGAGGACGATGCATCGCAGTAAGGATACTTGTGCGCCCTCGGTGCATCTTTCTTCAGCTTCAGGCCTGTCCTCCACCTCTTTATTAATGTTTATCATTTCATTTCAATCTATCCTATTCTATTCCGAACCATTCCACGATCCTCTACGACGATCTTCCATCCGTCAGGCCCATTCAAGGATTTCTTGTACCACTGTTTGTGAGGGGACTCAGGCGAGTTTACAGTAAAACGATACAGAAAACTACAAGCTTGGAAGGAGAATTATACCAAGCAACACCACCAGCTAAGGTACCATTATCCAGTCGTGTTCATCCAAGGTTTTCAAGGTTCGTTCTGTGATAACTCCAGTTGACATATCTCTTGTATATTGATGGATCCCTTTGTCAACAAGCACCAGTCGCTTCAAGGTTGCCAATACTGCCATGATCCTCTGGACTGCCGTCCTGCGGCCTCCTTCGGTTCGGAGCTCGTTGAAGCTACTGATACTAATATTAGCGCTTGCCAGGCTGTTCGCCAGGCCATTCGGACTGTAAATTCTTTTCGGTGGGACGAGTATTAGTGTTTCGATTTTAGTGAACTGCATTGGGAATGGTAAGAAGGGGACATGAAGTGTTTCCATCTAGAGAGAATGACATGAATATCATCAGCATTGCGAACACAAAGTAAAAAGCCATGACAATACATGGAGTACCTTTGTGGTGTAGTCTATGATTCGCAGATACTTGAGATCTGGCAATTGCTGCGCAACGCACGCCAGAAGCACCGCGATATCCAAACCATTTTGTCCGTCCTTTCGCAATATGCTTAAACTCTTCAATGTATCACTAAATTGTGTCAAGGCAACAAAAGTCGCAAGCTCCTCCGCATCCGTCGACTGAAGCAGCTCGAACTGAAGTCTCTCGATCTTCCTTTTATACGACGACGGCGTGCTGAACTCCTGTATGGTGGCCGCAGAACTATCCAAGTTCTTCAACATCGGTAAGGGCGCGTCACAGATCTCGGCAGGCCCTCTGCACTTTACCACAAGTGTTTCGAGACTCGGCTGGAACTTCAGAAACTCCGCCAAGACCTGCGGCTGGAAATAGTTGTTCACGAACCTCTTCAGGTTGAACGCGTGCCCCTCTAAGATCCACGTATGGACGGCATCGCCTGGCTTATCTGAGACAGCACGGCTGTCATCTTTGAGTGTATACAGGTCCTTGAGGTTGGCGCAGAAACGCAACGCCTTCGTGATGCGTGCGAGGTCGTCCGCTTCGAGGTCCATCTGAGGCGGCATGAGGAGCATGATTTTTCGGATGCGCAGAGCAAGATGAGGGCGTCGGATGACAGCTATGCAGAACGATTTGATCCGACGCGTGCCCCGAAGACGTGCGGAGATGTAAAGGAGTCGTTCGGCCTCATCCCGGAAGGCGCGCGATACAGCGCAGAGGGCGTGCAGATCGCATCGAGCGAGGGCCGGATCCTGGCATATTATGCCACATATTTCTTGCGGAAGGACTAGATTACGATTGTTATTGCAAAACACGGCCATAAGGATGCCTTGTTTCCTCCTTTTCTCGTGGTTGCAGATTGCTAGTGCAGTGGCAAGGTCGACAAGCTCAAACTCCAGGTTCAAAGCAGCTTGTTTCGGTGTTCGAAAACGAATAAACTTGTGGAAGTCCTCCAATAACTGCAGAGTGTATAAGTAACGGAAACGAGGGTTTACAGGAGACATACATTGCGCAAGGGAAGAGGCGAAAAGCAGAGTCTTGCGTGTTCGTGCCACAATCAATTGGTGGTTTATAACAATAGAATATTCCCACGTTGATTGTGACTCTACGTGCCACTATCTTATCAGTACGCCTTGCCCAAGCTTTTTTCAATCTATGAGCTGACTCACCAAATCCTACTGAACAGGCTCTTAGCCTCATATATTTTGAGAGCAAGCATTCTCAGCCGACATATATAATTGGCTATCACTCCGACCTCGTTATTTTAACTACCTCAGAGGTGAGTACTTGAGTGCTAAATATCTTAAAGGTTTCCCATACTTATATATCTGCACGGGGAAATATACTCCACCTTCCATGACTATCAGCCTCTGATCGCGTTTTCTAAAGCACCAAACGCAAAGAGGAAGTTATTCCCCACATCTTCATCGATGAAACGTGGATAGCTAGATATGCATACATTCATAATCTGCTCAACTCGTCTTCCACGCCGAAGACACGACATTTATGAGCCTATGAGTCTCCTCCTCATGGAAGTGTTCTGTACACGTGTGCATGTCCTGATACCGAGGAATCATCTTTGGAAAAATCAGGAAGCTTTATGAAGGCCATTAACTATACATGTACTAGTAAGAAGATCGGTGTTGTGTAGATGGGATAATCTCCTAATCAGATACACGAGTCATCCAAAATACGCAGAGCTATCACATACTACATCACAAAATTATACGCTTCCTGCACTGGGAGAATATCGACAGGTCGAGGTCAAATTATAGGAACCCCGACAGAACCCCCGGCCAGTCTCTGAGATATAATTCAGCCCACCCCAGCACGGAGCGGATCCAATATCTCTCAAGATAACAAATTTGCCATCTCTCTTGCCTATGTATGTAAGTATCCGTTTGTTTTTCCGCCGGTGGTCTCCATCGGATTTGGGACGCGAATAACACAAGGTATTTATAGCATGCCGTGCATAATATTAGTCGCTCGACCGCGAGCCGTTACGTATGCTGCCAACTGGAGGATAAGTCACCCTCGTGCCCTATGCTTGCCGCCTATTGCCGTCTTCCGTCTTCTGTTTTGGCCTTAGTCTAAGTGCTCTTGTTTTGGAACTCGTGATCCACTCCACTACGAATCCACCAATCAGAATTTGACATTCAATATTCAGGATGCTCAAGATTTTAGAGGAACAAAGCGTTCGAGTGTGAGTAATTATGGCTGTAAGAAGATTGAGTGCAGGCTGACAGGTGAATTGCTAACCAGAAGTGAAGAACCGGGAAGCTAGCACAATTCTGCATATATGTAAAGTATCCCCTGCCGTTGAAAACACACAGGACTCCTCTTTTCAATCGTATTAGAACGGTTAGACTATCGTCAAATTGGGTTTAAAGAACGCGCTCTAGAGCTACAGTCGTGTGTAGATGTCAAACACTGAAAGGGTTGCCCTCGGAAAGTATCCGTGGAAAGAAAGTGACAATAGGAGAGTCGCCGTTCATCGTGTAAGAGTACTGTAACTGCGTGTCATGGGATCGGAAAGACTGAGAAAATATAGCTTAAAGCATTATGTGTTAGAAGAGGTCCGAAAGGAAGTGCGCCACACTTTGCCAAGAATTTCTACTTACAGTAGACAAACAAAGGCACCATCAGGGCCGCTTCCCTGCCGTGAGCTCAACTCAATGTATCAAGTCCAAAAGAAACCTCTGATGCCAGGCTCCTTATATACCAATTTCCTTGACGACGAATTGAATTTATTTTTATTCTTTTCCTGACATGCACTTACTGCGAGTGTACAAGTCTTCCGTCATGGCACCGAGTATTCCTCGTGATACCTGTGCCGAATTCGAAAGCTCTCCATATTGTATCCTACCGTTACCGTATAACGTTCTATCATTTATCTACCATGTTAATGATAGGCAGAAATACCCAACGAATGTTGTATAAAAAGTGTATGCATCTCATCTTATCAATTCACCCATATCTATTATTTACTGATGCGCACATATCGTCGTTTCCATCGCCATGTTTCTGCCGACAAATAGCAGACAGCGCGTCGTAATCACTCACGGTCCACGGATCCTTACTGTACACAGGATATCTCCGTGATTCCACGTCCAAGATATTGTGGTAAAAGCTGCATTATGCATATGGCGCTTGCCGCCCGCTGACAGAATCGCAGGCATATACTTAGCACTTGCATCCAAATACCCACACCCCTTCACAATCAAGCAGGGCAATGACCGTATCCATAGCGCCTGGACGCGCGCCAGTACCCAGCGCACCTTCAACCGTTATTTTTGACTGACTGATAAGACGTCGAGAACCTCCTGCGCGCTCGGGAGTGGGAACAAGAGGAGGGATGGCGAAGGTACCGCCAACTCTATGTAGTAAAATACCCCCGAGTGAAGAGAGCGCCAAGGAACCAGGCAACGCGAACGTTTCGTCTCGTTTCTTCAACTTCAATTATCTTGATGTCGACGCCCTGAATAAGCAACAAAAATTAATTGAATGACTCATGGACCTCAAAATATTCCACCTACCTCCTTAGAGTATGTTTATGTTTCCCATCTGCAACTGGAGCCGGAGTCGGAGGTGGTTGCTCTTTAACCAACGGCGTCGGACTAATCGCGATGTCGTATGTATGTAGTAAACGGGCCAATAATGAGGCAACTGACGATTCGCCGCCTTCAAATCAATCAAACTTGAACGCAACTCCATCCTCCAATCCAATCCGATTCGTCGCAGTCGACCAGCACTTAAGCATTTACAAATCTCCATCATATCATAACTGTGACGACCAACAACAAGGCACGAAGCGCCGGGTCATCCGAGCCGGGTGAATGTAAAGTACGGTCCTTCCGAAAGTTTACACTGTAAACCAAGCAATCTCGTCCCCACGGCCATGCACTCGAGTATCCACCATCCATTTCATCTTCCTTCAATAAAGCACTCAGGCTGCGTATAAATAACCTCGAGCACTCACCATCCTCCACGTCGAACACTCAAGCATGTGTTACAGCTATTTTATGTAATTATACTCGAACTTGTATGCACACGATAATCACGGCCGCGGTGCGGACTTGAATCGCAACTTCGAAAGAGGGCGCATTATCTCCCCCGCGCCGCGGCGGCGGCGGCGGAGGCGTGTTCGCGTGCGTAGGGGAGGTGGGACGATTAGTATTACAAACGTCGGCGTCCTAAACGGACTAGGTACTCGGGAGTACATGGGTAGTATATATAGTATACTTGATTACCATTTCGTGTACAATGCCAAAGCCATGTTTACATACCATAGCCCATTCCCCCTGTGGAAGAGTCAAATTTCTGAGCAAGTCAAATTACAGTAATGGAAATGAAATGAAATCCAAGTAGTGCATTGCGCCACACTCGGGCGATTTAGAGACTTTGTATAGGAGCCCGAGCCTTCATGAAAATGTAAGCCATTGGATCTTTTTTGGCTAATGCCTCCAGGGTACCGTGACGCTCGTCGATAAGATTGCCAGGTCAATTGAGGATATGGATATCAAGTCGCAGTCATACGCCTGATCAACCCTTGCCTCGCCCAGAACGCCTTTCGAATTAATTTTGAACTAGACAACATCCAATAGTATTGAGTCATCGACGGAATGGGCATCATACTCATCCTCATCATTAACCGAAACATGTAGCCCAAGCCCCCAGCCACGCAGAGCCATTGAAGCCGCCATGCGATCCTCACGTATCGCAAACACCAGTAATAAACCTCCTTACACCCGGGTGACGTATATATGAGTGCATACATACGTTCGCGGGCTCGCGATGTCCTTCAGCCAAGTGATGACGACGCGATGACACTGCACCACGCACGCTCCAGATGGTCAGTGAGGCAGAGGCGAGTGTGTAACGGAGAGGCCCAGCTGGCATCAGATTGCTTGGCGGAGGGAGGTTTAGTATGCGGTTCAATAAGTAAGAATGGGAATCTACGCCACGGCGAGGGTCTCGAGCAGTAAGGATGACGTCGGAGAATAAACCAGCGCTAGAAGAGAGTGCCAGGAATAGTGACGGCAGAGTTCCCGGGGTCATTGCGTGAGATTTATGCGCTGTTCATCTTTTCTGCTGCTACTCTTCATCGTGGAGCAGTCATCACATCCACGGGGTAGTACTCGACATGTCCCCCAGTCCCTGGCCAGAGCCCACCCCTCCGCCCGTCGTTTCTCGTCGAAAACACCGTCGTAGACAGATCATTGCAGACCAGAGCGAGGTGACCCAGGCGGAAACCGACTGTGAGATCAACTCTGGCAACAATGTCTTTTCCTGTTTTCCAACCTCCAGCACCACCATCCCTCAACACGAGTGGGCCTCCTTCGTTTGTCCGTGTTCTCCCCTGTCTTCCCCCCCTTGCGTGTTAGCTAACTCTTTGCAGGGAACTCGCGCCGGCCAGAGCTCACTCAAACGAACTTGGTCGACATCTTTCTCTTCCGCGCAGACTCTCAGCAGCAGATTCTCCACCTCGCAAACCAAACAAACCCCTCCGACCAAGCGGGTCATATCACCCAACAAGTAGACGATCGCTGGTTCGGCACCCAGGGTTTCAACTTCAACGGCACACAAACCCCCTTCCCCTTCTACTGGGTCATCATTCGCAGCGACAAGACCCTCGACGGGAACCAAGTGCCTCAGCCCATATTCACCGCCGTCCAAACCACCGTCCTCGACTCTGTCGCCGCCGCCTCATCCTCCGCCGCCCTCGCAGCCGCCTCCTCCTCCGCCGCCATCGTCGCCTCCCTCTCCTCCCTCTCCGCCGCCTCTGCCTTCTCCCACGCCCACACCCCCGGCACACCCACATCCACATCAAATCCGGGCAACGTCCAGCACGCCTCCTCCGCCAGCGCCTTCCCCCGCTGGGCCATCGCCGTCATCGTCGTCCTCGGCTTCCTCGCCATCGCCGCCACCTGCATCCTCGCCTTCCTCATCCTCCGCCGCATCCGCCGCCGCCGCGAGCAGACCTCCTCCCGCACCTCCATGGGCTCCGCCTCCCCCATGATCCTCAACCAAGAACAGCAGGACATGTCCCAGCGCTACGACTCGGCCGGCTCGCCCCTCCTGCCCCCGCCCTCCACTCTGCTAGGCGCTGCTGCTGTCGGTGCTGCTGCTGGGGGTGCCGCAGCGAGTGGGACGACACACGACGGCGCGTCGACGACCAGCGATAGCGGAGGGCCGTTCTCTGGCGCGGACGCTGCGATCATGGCCGACGCCTTCCGCAAGATGCTGCGCAAGCCCGACTTTGCGGATCGCCCCGTCGAGGAGGGCGACAGCCCCGACGGGCCCCCGGACGACGAGGGCATGAGTGCGGAGGGCGGCAACGTCGTGCTGAGTCGGCAATTGGCCGAAGAGGGGAGGGACATTCGCAGCGTCAGCTCGTCGCGGGGCGTCAAGGTCGAGACGCACCACCCCGACACGGATCCGTGATCTCTTGCTCGCGTCGTCGTCTTTTTCTTTCTTCCTTTCTTTCTTTTCGCGTCTTTCGTCCTTTGTTGTTTCGTCGCATTTGGCTGCCATTCATACCACATCCCATCGTCTTCCTTTGCATTTGCACTTGTCTTTTTTACCCCATGCAACATCACTTATTCCATTAGATGTCGTCGTCGCACACCCCCTTCAAATTCTTAATGGTTTTTGCTGTGCCCGCCCTCTCCTCTTCGTCGCCTCCCCCCCACTTCCACCTCCTTGCCGTACTTAGCTACAGAACACTTCATTATATCCCCCCGTGACTTTTTATACCTAGTTCTTTTTCTTTCACCCGCCCTCACAAATTCAAATTCTTCCCTCTCTGTAACCCCGCGTTCAAGTTCGTTTACCTTCCTCCTTCCTGTGAGTCTCTTTTTTTGCCTTGTGTACCCTTTATTCGAATCGACAATTGTTGACACTTTCCCACTTATCATGGCTTATATTACGTTTATGGATCAGCGTATTAATCTCTCTTCTTTTTTTATTTTTTTAACAAAGAATCTGTCTCTCTTGCTACAATCCCGCTGCTGCATACATCCACCCACCGTCGCTACCATCACCACACCACACCACACCACACCCTCTCTCCCACTTCCCTCATCCTGCCCCCCTCCCCCCCCCGCCCAATTGCCATTCAGAATCATCCACGCGTACCCACCCGCCCAGGGCCATTATCATTATCCCACCTCCATGTGATGTCTGTCGCCAAGGCTTTCAACCATTGAAATCCCCATCATCCAATGGCAATGTCCATCCGTGATGCATGCAACCTCACGCGCCCAGGTCCAGGTCCCGTACCGGCAACCGGTCCGGATGCACGATATCCGATTCGCACCCTACGTGGGCGAATATCGGGGCGCCACCGCGAGTGAGTGTGTCGAGGGTATCGATGGAAGGACGGGGAAGGACGGGAAGGGTGATGGATCATTGTTCTTTGTTGTTTTGCGTTCCGACGAGTGCGGTGGGGCGCGGAGGGTCAAATCTTGGTGCGGCGTAGGCTCGGTGGGATTGGGTTGGATTTGGATTTGGATTTGGATTTGGGTGGGACTGGACGATGCGCACGCACGCACACGCATACATATGCATTTGCGCCGCGGCCGCATCCCATCTTATGTCTTATCCGTCGCGCGCGTGCGTGCTTAGGTGTGCGTGTGTGCATCCGCACGGGAAATATTCACCGTCCGTCCGCGGGCCCAAGCCCAAGCCCCGCTGGCCACCCATTCGTCCGTCCGTCCAGCAGCCAGCCAACCTCGCGTGGCGCAAAGGCTGAGGTTGAGGCTCAAGGAAGCCTAGACCTCGCGCAGGACGGACCCCGTCCACCGCGTATTCGAATTTTCGATGTCTTGGTCTATCTCTGTCCTGCCCTATCACCTCGACTCGATTCATCCTCGTGCATGCCGTGGACAGCAGCACCTCCGACCAATGGCTATTGGCTATTGGCTATCAGTATTACTTGGGTAATTGACGTTGTCCATTGTCCCGAGTTCAGCTTCGTGTGTCACGCATGAACGTTTGGACGGACGGACGGACGGACGGATGGGCGGAGAAAATCCTATCACCCGTGGTATTGGCGTCTCGTGCCGTTACGTTACACCCCTTCCTTCTTCCCTTCCTTCCTCCTTCTTACACTCGCTCCACCGTCCACGCATTCCCCGCGTCCGGTACTCCACCGCAAGTTCTCCGCTACGTAGGGTATAAGCTTTCGTCCTCGCCCAGGTCCTCGCTCGAGGCGCATCCTCATTCTCAGGACTTCAGTCTGAGTCAGAAGTGTGTCCAACTTCTCACTGGCACTGCTGCCCACCGAGGAGGCGCTATCCCCCATCCGGGTCCTCGTATCCCCGTGGTTCTCCTGGACAATGACAGCACACGCGAACACGCTTCTCGCATATACCCGTTTCGCGGCCGAGGCTTGATGTTTACGTCACCCGTCTGTCTCTGTCTGGTTTCTGCTGTCCTGTCAGTGGTCACACTATTTAATCTCGGACGACACGCAGACACGAGGCCCATCAGACCCTTCTGTCTTCCTTTTTCCTTTGGATTTTCCTTTGGATTTTTCCTGATCCTGTGGTTTGGGAAAACGAAGAAACAAAGGAACTGGACGTTGGACGTTGGACGTTGGACGACGTTGGGCGGTGGCTTGGTACGTTGCGTGCGTGCAGGACGGCATGGTGGGGGTGATTGGGAGGCTCGACGGTTGATGGGGTCTGGGTGGGTGGGTGGTTACGTCCTGGGATTTCGCGTTCGAGGATGGGTGGGTATAGTGCGCGCGCGTACCTCCGTGGGTAGGCGGAGGATTGGATTGGATAGGCAAGACGGCGGATGGTGGATGGTCTGCGCTGCATGTTTCGCGGCAAGGCGCGGGTGCGGGTGTAGCAAGGCGGCACGCAGGGGGGATGCATGCGCGGGCGCGGATGCGGATGCGGGTACAGGCGGGGGTTGGACTAGAGCGGGATTCGCATCTTCCGTCGCGGTCGAAGCATGCGCAAGGGGAGGAAGGAGGAAGGAAGAAGGCGAACTTGAAGGCAGAGAATCGAACGCACCCTAAAAGCTACCACCCGCGCATGCAAGACCATCCCTCATCCCGTCGTACGTTTGTCCATCCGAACGCGAACTTCGCCCGGTCCGTTCTATTTTTTTTTCTTTCTCATCATCGTCGTCATTCCAACTCGAGTTTTCTTCGTTGTGCCTTCTTGTTCACATCCTTTTGTTGATTTCTTCTTGGTACACCATACGTATAATACACAACAAGGACACAACGCCCCGAAGCTCGTCTACACACTCCTTGACCTTTTTCTTTTTCTTTCTCTTTCTCTCTCGAGTCATCTCCATCTCCATCCTGCTTTCCATGCTTTTTACCACTTATGTTTATGTTCTTCATTCTTCTTCCACTTGTTTATTATAAATTTTCTTTTTCTTTTTCTTTCCTTTCCGTGTTTCTGTTTCTTTGTGAGAAAAATTTGAATTTCTTCTCCTGGTCTGGCTTCGAGATTTTTGTACATCCCCGATGATTATTCCCTCCTCCTGCTGCTGCTGCTGTTACTCTTACACTGCGATACGTATACGATACAATGGATCAATTGAAATTTGTTTTTATAAAGGGTTACATTCGCGCGCGCTTTTTTTGGCTTTTCAATGCTTCATTCCTTCCTTGCCGCTTTTTCCGTGGTTGGTAGGATCCGCTCCATTCTTGTACATGTGCGAAATCTACGGCTTCCCCGCCACCACCCACATACTCGACGACCGCTCGGAATTCCTTTCGTCCCTCTTGTCAAATTCCTCCCCTTGGACACATGGGATTTCCAAACTCCAGACTCTAACCTCCAAGAATTCACGCCATCTATATTGCTAACTTATACCCCCTCTTCCTCGAGCGCTGTTCTCAATTGTAAGTTAGTACTTCTGCCGCGAACGTAACTTGTAGACAACCATTCCGATTAGAATTTCGATAATCGGAGGCGCGGCTGGATTATCACGTGTCGTTTGATATTTGGTTTCGGTGACGACGACCACCACGAAATCAATTGTTCAACTTGTTATTGTTGAGCTCAACAACACATATGATTCCTTATGAACTCGAGAAACAGGACTGTGGCTCAATATTCAATTCCCATCATATACCATTCCAACCACCCATTCGAAATTCACCAAACCACGAACTTTCCTTGCACACCACCAACAAATGGTTTCCGCAGACGACCCCTTTCATGCCCAACTGGAGGAGACTTTTACTTTCAATGTACCTCCAGGAATTGAACAATCAAGCGAATACCTAGAATATTTGGACCCCGAGTATCCGATCTCGTTTTACGACAGGCATCTAGATCCGGCCCTAGTTCTCAAGCATGTTGAAGTCGTCCCGTCAATGACTCAACTATTCTCTGAAGTTTGCGAAGAGGAGTTCCGTGCTTTTTGTGCTACCGGTGGCACTTTTAATTCAGAATTATACGAGGTCCCTGGTGCCCACACCTCTCCAAGCTTCCGCAACTCCAGCGATGTCGGTAAATTCTACAACGATAATATTGGGTGCTGTCATAAATTTCCCTCGATGTTTTACTTCCACCCGGGTCTTGTAGAATGGGACACTGCCTTCGACTTCGTGGTCACGAGTGGTCGTAAGCCAAGTTTTCTGTCTGAAGCATTCCTCCGTGTCGCATACAACTATCGAAACCCCCAGGAGCTCGACCTTTGGCCTAGCCTGGCGGACAATATTAGTGAATCTGCGGCCTCGAGCTTAAAGGAACTTGCGGCTCACTCGCCGCAGCTTGCAACTTGGGAGTGCTATGCCATGACTATGTCAGCGGAGAAGCTGCTAAAGACTATGCAGAGCACCCCGCACTTCAAGTGGGAAACCTCTTGCACGACGGGACATACGACGAGTATTGCCCCTTTGCCGTATCCTGCGGACGCCAAGAGTCGTTTTCTCAGCAAGCTCTTGGGAAAACGAGCGCTCCAACAAGCTGCCCCGAAGCTCAAACCACGGACACGCGAGAGCGGCGTAGATATGTCGAGGGGTTCAGATGCGATCGGAAAATCGAAGGGGATCGTGCCTTCCACTCGTTGGCGGTTGAGCAAGAATCAAAGGCCTTACCGTGTATCTTTTGCTCATTTTCTTCAACACGTCAGTCACCCAACTATATTTATCGCAATGTAGCTAAACGCAATTGATCATAGGCTTGGATCCGAGCTGTTGTTAACGATGCGACCTTCATCATCTTCAACTGCGGAAAATATGAGCGAATTGGTGTTCGCCATCGGGCATCTCAGACGCTCTTTCTTTCAGGGCTTATTAACAGTATCACTTTCCGAAATCCTGCTTATGGCAAATTGCATGTCGGTCTCCAAACCGCCATTATCCAGGATGCCCTCGATCGGCAGAAACTAAGATCTAAACATTTGATCAGTCCATCTGTTCTCGAAAACCCGGTCGCATCTAACAAGAAACGTCCATCCAAAAATATTTCTAAAGACGGCACCAAAAATCCCAAACGCCAAAAGCTTGAAACAAAATCGGAAGACGACATCGACTCCCAAACTCGCATGGTAAGTCATATTCCCGAGGTTCTCACTAAATGTAGCCAACTCCATTCATTTTATCAGATTCGCTCTGCATTAAGCTCGCGGGACTTGGCTTTGGTACGCCTAAGTTACAGGAGCTATCAGTCGCCCGTTCCTTCGTCATTTATCCGCCTTGGTCCTTCATGTGCTCCCGGTTTTCATCGAGACACATTCGAAGAACCTGACAGAAGGGCTAGCTATTCTTCCCGCCAATATTTCTCTCTCCATCTTTCCGAGCCTATGGGATGGGGTGCGGTGGGTGTTGTCCACCGCGCATCAGCGGAGATACGAACGGAGTCTGGCTCTATACTAAACTATCCATTGATCGTCAAACTTGTATTCTCAGACCAGGAAAAGCAAGACAGCCTACGGCATGAATATTCGATCTATCGACATCTAGCACGGGCCAGCGGCGTTGAAGGAATTCTTCCTGTTTATGGCCTCTTCGAGGACACCGATTCGGGTACACTTGCACTCATTATGGACGATGGCAGTACGACCCTCAGACTTCGTGAGCTTGCAAGAACCGGACAGTCGACTCTCATTACTACGATTTCAGATAAAGAACGGTAAGTTTTTTTCTGTCTATTTTTTCCAATTACCCGAGAATAACATTCTTTTAGTGATGCATTAATGCGGGCGATGAAAGTCATTCACCAAGCTGGTGTTCGCCACCATGATATTCGTTCCGACAACATTTTGGTGAACCCAAAAGAGGAAGCTTTTATCATCGATTTTGACCGAGCGGAGTTGACAGTATTCCCATCGGAAGCCTTGGAACGTGAGCTCAATTGCATGCAGCACATTGTTGATGGAAAAGGCGACACGGAGAGGTACTATTCTTAGTAAATGAGTGATCTTAGTTGTTTGTCCCTCTACTTACTGTTCATAGAACCCACCTGCAAAGGAAAAGCTTATTGTAATTAAATTAGTATATTTGATATTACATAGGGCCTTTTGTCTTGGATTCGTTGACTCTTTCTGCCAGTGACCTCGCCGGATGCTCCACAACAACGTCGCTTGGACTATCTACTTATCAAATAGTTATGCTCAGCAATGACATTTTTTCTCGGCTTTCTTTATTGTCTCTGACCCCGGTCCAAGCTCAAACGTTCCAAATGCATAAGTAGGATGCCTTTGCAGAAGCCTAGTCTCGGACCAGCTCTCTTAACTGTCCCAATTAGGCGGGTCCATCAAGAGAGTCTGGGACACAACCAACTACATAACCGGGACATTCGCTTACAAATTTAGCTGGTAGTAGCTCTTCCACCGTTTTTCATGGGAAATTGACCGAATTTCATCACTGAAAATTCATAGCATTCTCTGTGAGAGCTCTTAAATGATCCTAGATACTCAAATAGGTTTGCTGAAGGCTTGGGGAGGTGCAAAAGATATCGAGAGATATTCGGGTAAAGGCTGAGGGCACAGCCACTGCCAAAAAGCGTCTTCAGATTGAGGGCATTTATGAATGAATGTGCAATGGATTTAAATTTGTAAAGGGCAAGGTAGCCTTTCACGACCATCGTCTAAATTATCAGCAAAAAAAATAATTTAAAAACAAGATGGGGTGGGCAATAAACCGTCGAAAGTTGTAAGAGAAGGTCCCGGTTATCTAGTTGGTTGTGTCCCAGACTCTCTTGACGAGATATCCCAAAATGGATCGTTAAGAGAGGCTGGCACGAGACTAGCAGAAGCCGTGATTGGACATCCCCCAGCTTTGATCCTCTATGACCTTACTATGTGCTAAAGCGTATGTGAGGCGCCACGGCTTGTACAAGTATAATAAAACATCTGACGCGCATACTAGAATGAACTTCCAATGTTATCCAGATGAGAGTTGAACGTTGAATCTTGATTCTAGGAGCGTGACGATTTTACAACGTCCAATCTTTCCTCAGTCGAATAGGTTCGATTCAACGTTAATGACGACATGCGCAAAAAAAAAAGAACAATAAAACCATAGATGGCAGTGCTTACACAACATGTTTCCAACCACAATGGTAGCTATGTACACCGCTATTTGGCAAAAACATTGATGGCAGGAACCCAAAATTCCTGAAGGCGGCCTCGGCTGTTCCCATCAAGGACAGGTGACAACGCCAGGGCCGGCACAGCTTTGCCGCTCCAGCTTGCCCACAGCTGCTGAAATGTGGCGCCCATGCCGTGGGCGAGCTGGACAGTACCAATAGCGCAAATTTTGTTATTTGCGTATTTTTTCATCAGAAGGAAATAGAAAATGTTTGTTACATCTTATAGAAGAATTAGCATCATTATTTAAACACAAATGTGTGTCAGGACGTCGCCGCCGTTGATGGGTCCGTGCGTGACGTCTTTTCAATTCTCGTTAAGTCGTTTAAACTCAGCTAACTCCGCTCCGCGTCAACACCAACCGATTCAAACCAACTTCTTTCGTTCCTCCCCCAATAATCCCCTCTCGTCTTCATGCCGCGCCCCTCTCCTTCTTCTTTTTGATTTAGTTCTTCTACTCATGTACTGTGCAGCTACCTCTCTTCTGCTGGATGTATCTCTTTGGTGGCTAGATTCCCTCTGGAGGCTCGGGCTCGATCCTGGCTTTTCTTGCTCTCGGGTCTTGGATGACTGGCTCCAGGGACTCTGGGCTCGTGTACTGACATTTTTATTCTTTTATAGGTCTTATTCATTCAACGGCGATAAATGGAAGGGATTTGGGATGGAAAGAATGAAGCAGGATGTAGAACCAGGTAGGTACTAGGTATCAGTTCAGTTTTACCGGTCACCTCCCTTCCCTCCATCTTTTTTTTGCTTCCTCCCTTCCTTCTTAGATTGGTTATATACTGCTTAAGGTACCTCATGTAATAGTTAGGCTTGCAATATCATTGTTTTATCAACTACTTATATGACCAGCCAGAAGGAAGGAAAATGAAGGGAAAAGAGAATATCCTAATATCCTAGATGCTGTCCCTCAGAACTTGCCGCAGCTGGACTCCAGGTTGGCCAAAAAGCTGACTGCCAGCCGAGCTGGTGTCAGGCTGTCATTAGGGCGCATCCGACCTGGCCACCATGTAACGGCAACCCTGTGGCCGTTGTGCCAGGATCAGCCGGTGACATGTTCGGCTCCAGCTCTATTGCAGGTGCGTGCGAAATGCCGGTGTATAAGTAGATTTATCTCAATGCTGACACCTGCCAGGATCACTAAGCGTTGTTATGCTGACCCTGTGGGCATGCCTTGTGCAGTGCAGCCCACAATGATGCATCTCCCAGTTTAAACAACTGCCGTACTCCAAGCTGATATGATAGTTGCGTAACAGGACGACAAGGAACTCCAACCTAGAAACTTAAGATGCCGAAAAACAATATCAGGCATAGCACTGCACATAGCATAAGGAGTAATTTTACGAACTGAAATGACGTTTTGATGTATGTTATTGTTCTCTGCTAAAGCGAAGACACGTAAAGTGGGCGCTTAAGTGCGCTCTTAGGGCTATATATGACAAGTCAAACACCTATCAAGCTCGGTAGTTCCTCACCCATTCTACTCTCGAGTCTCCATTTCATATATACCCTACGCCGCACGCGGCTAGACGCTAATGGCTCAAGGCGACTGCGGCTCGGAGTCTTCCTGTACCCCACCTAAACCTTCCTCAGACCTCTCATCACTGTTGCAGAAGGCTCAGCATCTTCGCCGAATTTTTGAGGCCAAGCCGACTGAATACGTTGTCGACTTACGGCACACCAGCTCCAAAAGTACCAGACGGCCGGGATTCTATGACTTGCACTTGGATGAAGGCCTACGACTGAAGAAAGTCGTCTTGTCTGATAATTTCCTGGAGGTATTATCAACCCTGTGTGACCAGCACCTGCAGATCCTTGGCAGCGAAAACACGAAAATCTTCCAAGACCCACCGGTGGCTTACGATTTATGGGGGAAATCCCGCAAAGTCGTTGATGTCTTGTCCGAAGAATCCATCACGAAAGATTACCGGAGGAGAAGTGCATTCGCCTGCCTTCCAATTGCATCGACGCTTGCTTTCAGGCTAAAAAAATGGGACGATGTCTTTGAATGGCACGAGACCTATATGGCTGGTGTTCACGGGTTGTGTGATGCCTTTTTGACGATAGCCTCTAAGAACCTCCCGGCTTTACCCCAAGAACAGAAAGAGGACATCCAACTCCTCAAAAAACACATGTTGGACAGTTTCGTTCTCTGGGAATTCAAAAGTCTTGTCGCGGCCGACTTTGATGTCATGACAGAAATTGTACGACTCGCCAGTGGTCAAGGAGAGTTCACATGGATGACTTGCAATTCCGTTCACTCTGGCACACGGCTTAGGTGCGGGGTTAAAAAGCATATCACGACCAAGGGTTGTGTTTCTGTCACAGGTAGAAAGACGGGGCCTGGGGGCCCCTTGACCTTAAACCACCACCATGCTGGTTTTTTCCCACGATCGTGGGTAGGCGAGGGTAGGATCACACTGCGTTGAATACGATGATAGTTATCGTGGACATCGTATCAATGCAGTCCTAGGAATACCACCACCCCCCATCTCCCTATCCCAGCCTCCACATCAGACTCCAGCTCTGCTGGTAGACGGCGACGAGGGGAGAGTGGCCACCATGCCACCAGGCCAAAACCAGGCGTCGACACACCACGAACCAAACAAAGGTGAATAACATGTACGTCATGACAAAGATACGGCTGCTCCACCCGTTAACAAATCACAAAGATGAAAGTCAAGATAGACAAAGACAACGCAAAGAAACCTGTCGACAAAGAGCCCAAAAACCCAAAGACCCAAAGAGCATAGTCCCCGGAACCGCCAATGAAAGGCACAAAAGATGCGTATAAAACGCTCCTCTACAGCCTACTTCTCTCCAAACACCCCACAGAGTTAACCGACTCAGCCCACACACATGCCTGCCACACCCGCTAGCTCACAAGAGACTCCGATGGATATCTACCACAATCGCTCACCCGATTATGGCCTTTCCCAACCCCCTCCTCTTAGTTTCCCAAACTCAACCCAATCCTCAGGCGCTGAAAGCCAGAAACGTCGCAGGACCGACGATTATGATGGCGAACACCCCCCCGACCCCAAGAGAACGAACATCCCAGCCAGACCTGACACTCCTGCCCCTCCTATGCCGGGCGACGAAGAAGAAGACCCAGACGCATCTCACAACCCCACCATTACCCCCCCTGTAGACGTCGCCAAATTCCGCGTCGAAGGCATTACCCGAAAGGAATACATGTTCCTCGTCGGAAGGACCACGCTCCCGGTATGGGACAGTACCCCAGAGCCAAAAATCCTCGCCCATATCCCTGGCGACAAGTATAGGCGCGACCCGTCCATCACCACCAACATAGTCGAAAATGTGATCGCCACGATCATCGGCCACAATGGCTGCGCAGTCGTCCCAGCCATCCCAGACAACTACAAGACAGTGGAGGAACTCGCTACCTACGTACCCACCCTCGTCACCAACATCACGGCCAAGGAGAAAGCCCAACTCCTCAGCGTACCACTCTTCTCCACCCAACATGGTACCATTGTCACAATGCCATACAGTTTCAAACCATCCACTCTCGTATGTCAGCTCGGAGACACAAACCTCGCACCCACAGATGAAAATATCGCGGCCATCACCTCAGCCGTCCGCGACACCATCACCAAGGAGGGCAGCCCCCCTTTCCGCAAGATCGCCCAAGACCACAACAACATCCCTCCCATCTACACCACCACGAAGGCCCGAGCGGCCTACATCACCCAATCTGTCCGAGTTGAAGGATATACGATCAATGTCACCCTACCCAACAAAACTCAGCTCATCAAACCGAGGTTCAACGTTTACGCTACCC
Organism: Flammula alnicola; assembly: GCA_015499995.1. Classification (NCBI taxonomy): domain Eukaryota; kingdom Fungi; phylum Basidiomycota; class Agaricomycetes; order Agaricales; family Strophariaceae; genus Flammula; species Flammula alnicola. Next base: position 89,356 of record JADNRV010000159.1, on the reverse strand, counting down.
CTCCCTCTAACGACCATCGTAAGAACAAGGAATGGATCGATAGCATATCCTGCCTCAACTTCGCTACTGCCCGCGGGCCTCTCTACACCATGGAGACCTTCCTGTGCCGCCACTGTTCTGGCCGTGCCCACCCGAGCGGCCTCTGCCCCTACCTCACACTCGATGGCTTCGATGACACCAACTTCCCTGACCGAGGAGTGCCACCACAATCCACCTCCTCTCGAGGTCGCCACTCCACAGCTACTAGGGGAGCCAGAAATGGACGAGGCGGAGGCAACAAAGTTAGACGCCGCTGAGTAACCACAGCGTAACACATAGTACGAAATGACTGCTTAAACACATGCGACTTCTACCATACCTACCAAAGTATCACAAATGTAGTACCCATAAGAACACAATATCGAATCATTCTTTCCCTACCACATAGCGTAACACCTGAGAATATCGGTGAAACAAAAATCGGCAACGCTCTCCAGTGAGCTGGGACTGCCGTCAGGTCTAAAGGCTAAAGACACGTCAAATAGATGTGTACTCGAAGCTCGCAGACCAAGTTCCCTCTCTCCTGGCCCCCCCTCTCTCAGCAAATATGGATAATACAGCAAGACAGCAACCAGTACAAGGCACCACCATGGTAGATACAGCACGTATCGGAGGCATCCTCCCGGCCGGGACTGAACGGGGCTGGGTTGCACCTGTCTTGAACCCAGCACCTGACGAGGACAGTCTTCGGGATACCGACGACAGGAGTCCGAGAATGGACACGAGGTCGCCTACTAGTAGTATGGAAGGACATCGGGGAATACCACCCACAAATGATGCATCCGGAAGTACTACGCCTGGCCCGCACCCCATAGGTGCAACACCTCAATCATATCCCACAACAGGGACGGCTCACCACCGTACGCCCAGACCAAGGGCAGTTCCAAGTTCATATCACACAAACGGCCTACCTAGACACTCCCGAGCCTGAGGAAAGACAACCAGAGGCACGCTAAAACTAGCCACACTAAATATTAGAGGCGCAGGCACCAACAGAACAGCCCACAAGTGGACGGCAATAAATCATCGTATGAAAACAGAAAACATAGACGTACTAGCAGTGCAAGAGACACATTACTTACCTGACGAACGTGTAGAACAGCTTAACAATATGCACAGATATCGAATGCACATCTTCCATGATGGAGACTCGGACCATCCAAACGCGAAAGGCATAGCAATTATACTTAACAAATACAGAACGAAATGGAAAGAAGCTACCACACACAGCATGATACCTGGAGAGCCATGAGAATGACACTACCATGGCATGGAGATGCTACACTGAACATACTAGCAGTATACGCACCAAATAACTCGACCCAGAATGCTGAGTTTTGGAGAGACCTGGAACAGAAATGGGTTGACGAGAACCTACCCCTACCGGACATAATGCTTGGCGACTTCAATATAGTCGAGGAAGCCATCGATAGAGTACCCGTGTATAGGGACGAAACAGGACCTGTAAACGCCCTAGACTCACTAAAGTCAACGCTCCAGATAGCAGACACATGGAGAAACGATCACCCTACCACACGAGCATACACTTGGGAATCAAGTACAAGGGAAGGCCCGCGATCCAGAATCGACAGAATATACATGACAAATGAACTAGGAGAACATACCTTCGAATGGAATATTGACCACTCAGAAATACTCACAGACCATAAGATTGTCTCGGTCAAAATATACAGCTCTGCGGCCCCGTACATAGGCAGAGGAAGATGGTACATACCACTCCACCTCCTACATGACAAAGACGTGAGAGAACTAATAAACAAAACAGGGATCAAACTACACGAAGAAATTATGAACCACCCAGCAGATAATATGGACAAGACAAAGCCGCAACAACTATACCGAGACTGGAAAGTATCCCTCATAAAAGAGGTAAGGAACATGGCCCGAACCAAAATCCCGAAGCTGGAAAAAAGGATTAGAGACCTTAAGGAAAGAATACATCAAGTACAGAACGACCTCACTATCCCCGAAGAAAGTAGACAACTCTTAAGTGCGGAAATTGAGGGTGAAACGAAGATGTTAACCCAACGTTGATACCAGATCGCAAGGGACAACCTGGACACCAGTGGTTGGATAAACAGAGAGACAATCCGAAAACCTTGGATCAACGAGAATAAAGAAAGAAAACCAAGGGACACATTTCACATGATGAAAATCCCGGGCACTACACCACCGCAGTACGAACGAAAAACGGAAGGCATGTTGAAAATAGCGACCGAGCATCACAACTCATTGCAATACCTGGAAACCTCGAGCACCACCACAGAAGAAGAAAGGAGTGAACATATGCAAGCAGCCCTAGACTCGGTGAGCGAAACCTTAGACGCAAGCGCCAAACAAGTGTTATCGCAGCCAATAGACGGGCTGGAGATAGACTTAGCCATAAGAAACCTACCAAATGGTAAAGCAGCAGGACTAGACGGCCTGCCCCATGAGTTCTGGAAAATACTACTAGACAGGCAAATATCAGCAGAAGACACAGACAAACCAACCTTCAAAGTAATCGAAACACTTAAGATTATCTTCAATAACATAGAAAAAAACGGAATGCGACAAGGAACAAGATTTGCCGAGGGGTGGATGTGCCCCATCTATAAGAAAAAGGACAGAACCGATATAAGCAACTACAGACCAATAACAGTACTCAACGCAGACTACAAGATCCTCACGCGAGCACTAGCCATGAGACTAGCCTTAGCCACACCCAAACTAATTCATAAGGACCAAGCCGGGTTCATGCAAGGAAGACAAATTGAAAATCACACAGACCTAATCAACATAATGATAAGCAGATGCGAACTCGCAGAAGAAAATGGAGCAATGATATTCCTCGATCAAGAAAAAGCATATGATAAGATCAAACACGACTTCCTATGGGAAACCCTAAAGAAATATGGATTTCCGAAACACTTTATAAACACAGTAAAAGCACTATACGAAGATGCGTACACCCAGGTCATGGTAAACGGTGTACTAGGAGAACCCTATAAAATCTGCAGAGGGGTCAGACAAGGAGACCCAATGTCATGCTTACTGTTTAACCTAGCAATAGAGTCACTAGCAAATCTACTACGCCAGTCAGAACTAAACGGCTTCCAAATCAAAGGCTTAACGGAGCGACTAATAACTACTCTCTTCGCAGATGATACCACTGTCTACCTCTCAGAAGATGACAAGTTCCAAGACCTAATGGACATTCTAGAAAAATGGTGCAAAGCATCAGGAGCAAAATTTAACGTGGAAAAAACCGAAATACTGCTGGTGGGTACCCCAGAACATAGGGAGAAAGTAATAGAAACACGAAAGCTAGGAGAACAACATGAGATCATTCCAAATCACATAAGGATAGTCGGAGAAAGAGAACATACAAGGGTACTCGGTTCCTACGTAGGAAACGGAGTAAACGATATAGCAGTATGGACACCTGTAGTCGAGAAAATCGACCTGAACCTAAGAAGATGGGGAAAGGGAAAACCAACACAAGAGGGACGACGACTCATCGTGAATATGGAAGTAGGAGGACGCACCCAATACCTAACACGAGTCCAAGGAATGCCCAAAGAGGTGTTAAAAAAGATCCAGACCCGGATATCAACCTTCATGTGGGATGAAACCAAACCCATGATTAAAGGAGACACCCTGAGAGCGCCAGTAGCCAACGGCGGTAGAAAATTGCTGGACATAGCAGCAAGAAATGAAGCAATAGAAATCAGACGACTCCAACAGTACCTAAAATTTGGAAAAGACAGACCACGGTGGGCCTATGTTGCCGACGAAATACTCGAAGCCAATATGAAAGAATACACATGTGTCGCAGATGGCAATAGTCTAAGTAACATAGCACTTCAAAATGTCAACATAGTAGTAAAATCCAGGAAGATACCACTCCCACTGCAACTCACACGTATGCTAAAAACGAAAGAGAAATACAATGTCATATTCGACCCACCAGCACTTTCAGAAGAACTGAAAAGAAACCTACCAGTATGGTATCACATTGGAGACATCCAATTAGCGAGACAAACACAAACACCTGAGAATGACAACCAGCCAATGAACAAGACGAGACGGGTGAACTGGAGCAACCTGAAAGAAGCAATATGCTTGAGACGAAATCACGGGATACAGACAGTCGGGGAGGCACTAAACTTCTCGAGGACATTACAGAACCAAGAACACAAACCCAGAAAGAATTGTAAATGCGAAATATGCAAAGAAGAAAGAAGAAAAAAGTGCCCAAACCCGCACCTATGCATGAAAAAGGCAAAAGAAATAATAAATTCCCTACCAGAGAAATTCAAACCCTCAGACCAAAGGAATGCGGGAGAAGATATAGAAATACTGGGACAGCCCCAGTCAACTGAGCTATTCTGCAAAGACGTAACAATGAACACCTTCGATAGATGTTTCCGTATATTCGGAAAAACAGAGAAAACAAATAATACACCCATCATCACAAATGAAGCAAATACCCCAGAAGCACCAGAAGAAGTCATAATATACACAGACGGTTCATGTGAGAACAACGGCGATGACGACGCAAAGGCCGGAGCAGGAATATGGTTTGAAGAGAATGATGAGTGAAACACCTCGATCCGCTTACCTGAAGAAATGGAGCAATCTAACAATACAGGAGAACTAGTTGCCATACTCGCAGCCATACAGACCGCACCGACTGAAGCACAGTTAAAGATATACACAGATTCACAATACTCAATAGACTGTACACTAAAGAACGGTCGTGTGAAAGAAAGCAAAGGATGGATCGGATCCGCACATAAGGAAATAAACCAAGCCTTACTCGCAAGACTGAGAGCAAGAAAAGGAGACACATACATAGTCAAAGTAAAAGGACACAGCGGAGACAGAGGAAACGACGGCGCAGACGGTCTAGCCAAGACGGGATCCGAAAAGGAAGACCATGACCACATTAATTTGGACATCCCACCAGAATACAAAATAGAAGGAGCCGAGCTCTCAGGACTAACGCAAGCAGAGATATATCGTGGTATACGCGAAATAAAAGTAAAAACACTGACTACGAGAAGAGCTACACTAATTGGGTTAGACCTAGTACGCTGGGCAGTGAAAGGCAGATGGGGCCGATTACCTACTGACAGGCTGATATGGATGTCAATAAGAAATCCAAACGTAGACAAGAAGATAAGAGCCTTCTTATACAGAGCCATACACGGCTCAGTTAGAGTAGGAACCTACTGGGAAAATATCCCCCAGTACGAACACCGAGCATGGTGCAACGTGTGTGATACAATAGAAACTTTGGAACACATTCAAACAGAATGTAGAGCCTCTGGACAAGAGGTAATATGGAAACTAGCAGACGAAATCCTGGAAAACAGAGGAGTGGAAACCGGACATCTGAGTTATGGGGACACACTAGGATGTGCTCTAGCAAATTTCAGAAAAGAAAACGGAAAGCCAGACACGGCGCTAAACAGATTATACACGATAGTAATCTCTGAATCACTCTATCTAATCTGGCTAATACGATGCGAATGGAAAATCGAAAACGACGGCGACATCAATAAGATAGCCCACAAAAATGAAATAACCTCGAGATGGAGACATAGAATAAACCGACGACTGAAAATAGACCAGGCAATGGCAACAAAGACGGCCTACAAATGGAAAAAAATAACCAAGTCCTTAGTGATGAGGACATGGAAAGGTACTCTACAAAACGAGGAACTCTTACCTGAAGACTGGACACGAGCGAGCGGGGTTTTAGTGGGTGCGGGAGCCGCAGAACGTCCCCCAGGACGGAATCGCTGACATATCATCAGCGCGGCACCCAAGTCCCACACTACCCGTAACAGGGTGTGTTCTCAGACATTTCCCCCGGTTGGTGTTTGTGTTTTTCGGTCTCATTTCTTATCATACCCCCCCCAGTAGGCGAGGCTTTGCTCCTCACCCCCCTCAGCCTAGGAGAGAAGCTGACTATTGGCAGCTGTCGACCCTAACTATAAAGGCTCCACCAAAAAAAAAAAAAAAAAAAAAAAAAAAGAAAGACGGGGCCTGACGCAAGACAACAGTGGTGGGATCCACCTCAGTCTCGGGTAGGACAAAAGCGCAGGACACCTAATTCAGACTCCGACGCAGACATCAGTTCCGAACCCCGACTCAATGCACAACAAAACGTTGAATCCCCTCCTACACACCCTCCCTCTAAGAAAGCATGCTATATTATCCAACAAGTAAGATCTACTTCTCTCTTTATTCGCCAACTTCAAGTTAACCCTCTGTTTAGGTCTATGCCCAACTTGTGCGGAACGACGCGACTTTCGCCGTCATTAGCTCAGGCAATTTCGAGATCATCGTAAGGAGACATCGAGAATCCCAGACCCTACATCTGTCGCATCTTATCCAAGTATCGAAAGATGACAATCCATCACACTATAAACTCCACGTTTCGCTCTACATCATGGCTTTTTTTGACTCTCTGGACAGAGCAAAACAACTGGAAGACATAGCATCTACCATCCAAGGTGCCATATGGCTAACATACTATCAACGCAACTACCATTACGATTACCTCAATTACCAACTGGGTGGTTTTCCATCAACGCAAACTGCGCAGGAGGAAGAGGCCGCGACTAATATCATGAACGAGGTATGAATCTTAATTCGAACCCTCCGACGCTCTACACGCCATTTACAAAAAGTATAATTCTAGGAACTTCTCAGCCAGCTGGCCGCTGCGGATAAGGTTGCGATAAAACTCCCTCGATTTATTCGATCCGATGAGACACACCATATTTTTTATCGAAAACCTCTTTCTTCGGACGCCAGAGTCAAGGTTGTTGCCATCCATGAAGGTCCAGATGAAGATCTCGACCCTGGAAGCAAATTCGGAGAAGTATCTGAGGAGGAAGTTGTAGGTACTGTCGAACCCTGCCTCGAATTTGAGTCTCAGATATGCGACGAACATGTGGAGCTCGAGATCGAACCTTTAGAAGACTCGTCCATGGAAACGTCGGTTTGGAGCGTCACCTTAACAAGAATTCGAAACAATGGAACCGCCATCCCCGAGAAGCAGTGCTACGCCGGTCGCCTCATTCTTAAATTCGCAATGACCAAGGGCAAGCAGAAGCGCCTCCAGAATGAATATGCGATATATTCCAAACTCTCAGATGCCGGGGCTTCATTTCTTGTACGCCACTTCGGCTTGTTCACAAGTGTAAATGACGACCTAGGCTACGACGCCCTCATTATGGATTATGGAGGAACTGCTCTTTCGGTTCTTCTGAAGAGTCAGGGCTTTCAAGGAACTAAAGCACGCCACTAGTAAGTCCTTGAGTGTCTTCATAATTTATTCCTGAAGCTCACGATCACTTCATTCTGAAGTCAACGCTTTTTGAAAGCAGTGGAATCGCTACACGGTCTGAAATACCTCCACAATGGACTTACCTCGGACCATGTTCTGTTCCACAAGAACGAAATAAATGAAGAAGAGAATGGAAAGAAAGGAAAGGTCTATCTTATCAGCTTCGCAGATGCTGAATCTGAGCACGAAGACGAGAACGATGTGCATAAACTGGAACGGTTGAAGAAGAAGGATGGGCAGGCCTTAAGACTGGCTTTCGCATAATATTAATGACCTCTTGTGATGTGTATGTGTGTATATCTACGTGCGATATAGGTATTCTAAAGGCTGAAGACATCAATATGTTCAAAGAGTAACATAATCGTAGCTTCTCGGCATGAACATCCAAACCAACAACGAAAACGTATAAGAGAGGGAGCAAGATCGCAGTTGAGTAATTTCATATCAGTGTTGTGCCAGTACATTGCACAGGTCGTCGATGAAAAAAGAGATACTGACATATTACAATCCTTCTATCAACTGGATGCCAGGCGGAATAAGACCCATCGTTCATGTCTGCATCTCATCATGGAGACCGCGCCAAAACGCGCACCGAGAAATTAGACCATCGCTAAGGGGCTCCATTGTCACATTTCCCGGCTGGAGGAGGATACGCGGGCTCCCTGTTGTGTTGCTCACAGGCTTTCATGTCCAGCCAGTCAGCTGTGACTTCGGCAGTGTAATAGGAACACTTACGTCCCATGACACATCATTCTGCGATGTAGGGCGGCCATCCGTAACGAAAGATGTCCAGTATTCGCGCATAGATTCGAATAAGGACAGATCCTGCTTATTTGCTTGGGCGGGCGGAGAAAAGAAAGCTCTCAACTCCAACTCGTGGTCTGAGCCTAAATGCGGATTGTCGTAGCTAAATACCACAGTTGAATGAAGTGAGTGGGTCACGTAGGCAGGAGAGGGAGAGCCAGAAAAACACTTGCCGGAATTGATAGACGTCATTAGAACCGCCAGCAGCGAATCCCGCGATCATCACCGCTGTACAGATATAGCGCGCCTCCCCATACATTTGTGCTCCTTGCAAACTGAGCGAATTGTTGTAGTCTTCCAGCGGGTACAGCTCCAAGGCCTGGGCGAAAGCTGCGTCGGTAATATTGGGATATTGACCACGCAGGAAATTGAACACTGTCCTTTCCTTAGCATTGGGCATCGAAGTATTTGCCGCTGGATCATGGAGAGCGTCGGACGAATGTGATCCTTCGTCGGTGTTGGAGCCAAATAGGAGTGGGATCCGAGCGAACCGGCCGGCGCTGAACGCTTCTATTGGACGCTCTTTGACAAAATCGCCATCGATGACGGGGGAGAAGATGAAGTGCGTTGCGGGGCGAGCGGCTCTTAGTTTGCTCCCTGCGAGAGTGAGAGCGTCGCTGCTGGCTGACCGCAGACATTGGAGTGTTCCTGTGCCAGTTTGGTTTCCACATCCGCTGTTCCAGGGTGACTATCAGACAATCATGAATAGGGCCTCAGTTGAGATCAGAACGCACGCAAATTCTGCGACTTGTCGATAGATCTCTTCAGCGTAGGATTCGTTGAATATCGGCGTTGAAGTAAGGACCGGACTGTCTCCCATTGCAGCACGGAAGAGGCCCTCGCTGTCCCTACCATTCGCCATTAACTAGAAAATACGAGTCAGGCGGAAATCAGGCTTGCGAAAGAGATGACTTACATGAAACATGATGGATGCTGCTCCAGCGGACTGACCCCATAGGGTGACCTGACTGTTTCGTATACGGTATAGGCATTACAACAGCGGTAGAAAAGTACTGACCTGTTATCCCCACCAAAAAGATGAATGTATTTTTGGACCCACTGGAGGGCAGCTCTCTGCGCAACAAGTTCGTAACCTAGCATAGGCATCCGGCAGAGGCAAGAGCCTACCTGATCAAAAAGTCCCGCATTTAGTGTACCATTATCATGTATCTGGGATCCCCCTTCGGAAGAACGCTGTTTTGGGCCACCATTGACTAAAAGGTCGAAGAACTTACCGAGAAAGCCAAATTGCCCGAGACGATATTCGAACGAGGCAAATATAAGGGGTTTGGCACTGGAGTTCAAAATCAAGTCTGGAGGTGCGTCGTGGGTATCTTCTGTTTGGTAACCTCCACCTATGTAATGTATTCGACAATGAGTTTAAACGCCTTGAGCGAGAAGACATCGCATGCCTCACCGTGAAACCAAACTATCACCGGAAGCTTGGAGTCTACACGGGTATTATTGGGCACATATATCTGTGTAAAAGCTCGAATTCTAGATTTTTTTTCTGGTGCGAGAAAGCAAAGAAGTAGTACATTGCCGAATAAACAGTCCTCGGAGGTCCCTTTCACAACTTGGTTCTGTTCCGTGCTGATACAAGCATCAGCGAACTACAGTAAAATTGGTATTTTAGAGACAATCACATCCAAGGAAGTGACAAAATGGCATACCTCTGTCGCGTTTACGTGTCCCAAGTGCTCTGACGGGGGTGAAACCGGTGCCTTCCATCTCAAATCCCCGACTGGGGGGTCTGCGAAGCGAATGCCCCGAAAGTAAGTTATTCCACTAGAGTCGTTGCGCAGGCCAGTAAACAATCCATCTGTAGGCGCATATATTAGTGTTCATCCAATTATCACGATAAATTGGACTTACAATCGAGGGTGACAGTTGGGCCAACCAAATTTCCTGTCTGTTGTTCCACCAAATTCGTAAAAGCTACGGCACGAACGCTGAGAATCGAGAGCAAAGGCAGGGCAGAGGTTAGAGCACCCAGAATCATGACAAGAAAGCGGGCTGTTGTGGAAGACAAGAGGATCAAGCTATGTTATAAATCTGTTGGTAGGGGCCTAGTTTCAACTAGTGCCAAAATTTTGCGAACAGAACTCCATGAAGATCACACAGTCATCTTAAAGGGATTCACAATGGTTACGTTACAGAACCATTACATCAGCTTGTTCGAGGGATGAAAGTTTCAACATTTCAGGCTTGTGGTAGTGAGGATGAGCTTTAGACTTGGCGATAGCTCTCTTGTGATGCTTTCGAGATGAACGAAAGGCTGTCTGAAGACAAGGCTAGTAGAAGAGCAAGATCCACAGTTAGCGGAGACTTGGCCGAAAGCCATGACCATCGCGGTTCGTTTTCGTGCGTCCCACTGGCACGCTATCATAACCAGCCGTGCAAGTGCACAACAGGAATTATCGATGAGGAGGAGTCAGACAGCAGCCTTAATATCCGGGAGGGCAGTCTGCAGTTTCATGCTACGACCATGTCGTCACAGTATCACCCTTTTCCCAACAGAAAGGGCCGAGTTTAATTGGTATCGTCGTATTGAGATCAACGAGCAGCGCAACAGTCGAGATTCAAACGCTACACATTGGCGTAAGCAAACTCTAGATGGCAGATATATTTTGAGGATGACACGCAGCAGAGAAAGCTAGAGAAAAAATTGGTGGTGCGGAGGAAACTTTCGGAGGAATCAAGAAAGCACCTCTGTTATTGCAACCTCCCCTAAATAGGGAGTTACATAAGGTCGGCCATTGTGTGGGCGGCCTGTTCGCACTGGAGGAGACTCCGTAATGGAGTTGTTCTTTACCACTTGGATGCCTTGCTCAGAAAGGGACCAGGTACGTGATTCCAGTACACTCTGTCTGACAAGACGTTTTCAAGGACGCACACTCGACACACGCTTCGCCTCGCGTTGTCCTCGTGGTCGAAATCACAGATAAACCCCACGCATGCATCACAACTTCTTCTCTTCTTATCTTGATACAGGCCTTCGTCCGTTTTGTGAGTATTCTCTTCACGAATCATCAGCCCAAAAGCTCATCATGTCTCTGACACACTATCGCAGCCAGGATGCTCTCGCGTCTGGTTGACATTCCCGCCTCCGTGTTCCCAACAGGAGGCGTGAAGTGGGCGCTATCATGGATCGTCCTCTTATCCGTGGCCTACACCTACTTCATAAACAGGCTCAGCCAGGACTCGGTCATACGCAGCGGCACCCTCTATTCCGATCCGCACAAGAAGAAGCAATACTTCGCTCGCATCAAGCGCCTGCAAGCAGCGCAGCGCGACCTGGTCGAGAAGCAGCGGCAGATCGTCGAGAGGGGCTCGTTTCGATTGCTGGACCTCCCTCCGGAGATCAGCCTCGTTGTGCTGGCGCATTGCGCTGACTGGCCGTCGACGTATCTGGCGCTCGTGCGGGTGTCTGAACGTTGCCAGGGGTTGACTTTCAACGCTTGTTTGCCGCGCATGCCCGTCAGGCTCATCACGCCGGAGCAGATCCGCTCGTTTGATTGTTTTCTGCGCGCGCGGCCGAAGCTCGCCTCCCTCGTCCATTATATGTGGGTGACGCCGCTGAAGGAGGATCTGTTGGGCACTTCAGTCGGGATTGTGAAGAAGTGCAGCAATCTACGGTCGTTGGCTTCGAATGCCTACATCGTGCAAGAGTCTATCACTTTTCGGGGGACGCGATTGAGTCATGTAGACTGTAAGAATCTAACGCTACTCTCTACCAGGACGCAGGCCTGGACGAGCCTGCTCAGCACGTCCAACGGGGCGGCGTTCTTCCGCCAACTAACACACCTACGTCTCATCGGCGACCGGGTCCCTTCCAATATTCCCTTGCCCAACCTTACGCATCTTTCATACGGCACGAGCGGCAGAGACTTATCCGAAAACGACGCCTCCGTCGGACTGACGATGCTCGATGATCAGGAAGCCTACCCGTCCTTGCATACCGTCATCGTCACCAAACCGAGGAGTGCCGGTGGGTTGCGCATCTCGCGCCCAGTAGCGAAGAAACGGCTGTTCATTTTTGAGCTGCCGCTGAAGAACACGGAGCTGGAGATCTGGTGCGATAATGCGAGCCAGAGAGGGATGTGGGAGCTCTGTGCAGATCCTCCGACGCATCCGAACACGTCGAGTCCTCGCTGGGGACGTCGTACGAATACTTGAGAGAGTGGATTAGATTGGGAATGAAGGCCTGGGTTTGAGCCCATCAAGGCCTTTTATGTATCTGGCTATAGCCTATTAGAATAGTAGTTTGTAGTCGCGTGCGTACTGTATGTATGTTTAAATAAAAGACCAGACGTTAGCACTAGATCCACCCCTGAGAGATTTGCGCTCCATCTTTCCTCCGAGGCACATTCTCAGATCTCATTAATCCATTGCTCGTCCTTCGTGCCCATTACTTCAACCTGAATAAAATATTAGCTGCTTGCCAGTGCTCGGCTGTGGTCGGCCCCTTTGTGCTGCTCGGAGAGATAAGAGATGGATCGGCAGAAACCGGAAGGGGGTAAGTGTTGTCTGATTAGTGATACTAAAAATTGCTGTGACAAACTACGACTCGGTCAATCCACTAAACGGCGACCAAACACCCTAACAAGACCAGCGCCTGCAGCACGCCCTCTCTCAGATCCCCGCGCAGAGGCGTTGGGACAGAGACATGGGAACAGAAGCTGCTGCTCGCCAGACACAGCGCGCAAAAAAGACCAAATGGACGGCGAACAGCATGATCGGTAAGCACACCACCCGGCCTTGCCCCACTTTTTTTTGGTGCTTGGTTGCTGATGAGAGTGTGTTTCTGGCTGTCGGCTTATTAGCGGGTGCTGGCGGTGGACTGGTTGCTAGCATCGCGACATGCCCTTTGGATGTGGTCAAAACTAAATTGCAGGCGCAGCGGACGGTGCAAGGGCAGCGAGGGTACTTGGGTGTCCTCGGTGCGTCCCTTCATCAGCTTCAGTCCTTCCTTCGACCTCTCTACTAACGTCTACCTTTTCATTCCTGTCTATCCAACTCTATTCTGAATCATTCCACGATCCTCTCCGACAATCTTCCTTCTCCCAGGCACAGTCAAGGATATCCTGACAGAGAACGGGTTCCGTGGGCTCTACCGCGGTCTCGGACCCACAATTCTCGGATACCTCCCCACCTGGGCCATCTACTTTGCGGTGTACGATGGGATCAAGACAGCGTTCGGCGAACCTCCAGTCGGGCTTTCTGACGTCAAGTCGAGCGAGCGTCTTTACCCCGCCGCGCAGGTCAAGGGTTACCAGCCAGTCGCGCGCGAGCATCCGTGGTCTCTCCACATCTTGTCGGCCATGACCGCCGGCGCGACGAGCACCATCTGCACCAACCCGCTCTGGGTTATCAAAACGAGGTTCATGGTGCGTCCTTACGCCTCGTTTTTCTCAGTTGGTGGAGTTGGGATGTTCATTATGACTGTATGATGTCCAGACGCAGACGAAAGACGAAGTCCGGTATAAACATACCCTGGATGCTGCAATCACGATTTGGCGGACGGAGGGCATACGTGCATTCTATCGCGGGCTCGTGCCGAGTCTATTGGGCATCATGCACGTCGCGGTGCAATTCCCGCTTTACGAACAATTGAAGCTATGGTCTCGTAAGTACCTTCCCGTCCCGTCTCGTCCTTCGATACGTTACGCTTTCAGAATCGAATTGATGACGGATTTCACTTGAACAGAAGGCGACTCGGACGCCCCTCTGACGGGCAAAACCATCCTTTTATGCTCCGCCATTTCCAAGATGACAGCCTCGATAGCAACGTACCCGCACGAGGTTATCCGTACGCGCCTCCAGACCCAACGGCGGCCCCTCGCGGACGATATGTCGTCCGACGGGATGATCAAGCAACATGCCCGAGGAGGAATTGTATATACCACGAGGAAGCTGATCGCGAAGGAGGGCTGGACGGCGCTGTATAAAGGCCTGTCGATTAATTTGTTTCGCACTGTGCCTAATAGCGCTGTGACGATGCTTTCGTGAGTTTTATATTCGTTTCTTGCTTGCTTCGCCGTTGTCTCTTCGAATCACTGGGTCTGTGACTGACGACTACCTACATTGCAGGTACGAATTGCTCATGAGACACCTCTCGCAGCGGAGACCATGAATATCGCATGCACCCCATATAACTCTTACACATACACCTACTTGTTGTACCACTCGCACCCCGCGCATCGCAGTACTGGCCATCTTTGTCCTGGTCTTTTTGCCACGGCTTACCTCCTCCCTCCGCATACCAAACTGTTACCACCCAGCTGTGCAGAACAGAACACTTCCACCATCCGTCACCCGCCCCCGCCGTGTGTTTAGGCTCGGCACCTTCCTCACCCTCAGTCGCTGCTTTTGCCGCTGCTCGGCCACTATGCCGTGGTTGGCCCCCTTTATATTGGCCACACCACAACACCACACTTAACCTGACCAAGAGGGGTCAAGACCCCGACCAGACCAAGAACCAAACAGACGATTTACGCGCCAGCCAGCTGCTGGGACGGGACTGCTGTGTTATATATCTATCCTACTTACCTAGAGACAGAACTTACGGTCCATGTATATTAATACTCGCACAATTCTCACCTTTTCTGCTCGTGTCTGTGAATGTCTTCGTTCTAAAACTTGTGAATGTCGATCGCCGCTTCTTCAATCCGACGCGTGGTGAGATGCGGCTGGCAAAATTGGGCAATAAAGCGTGCTAGCGCGGTGCGTCACTCCTGTCTCTCCAGCCATTTTGTCGTCTGCGCAAACCGGTCCTTATGATTTGTAGCTTGATATGCGCCCTTTGCAAAATCGTTGTGGCATGACTAGTAGTGTAAAATCACAGCCTGATATTGTACAATGGCTTGTATGGTCTTAAAGCAGGTGTGGTGGTACATTTTGAAAGTGAAGCAGAAACTTGTATTTAACCCCCCCAAACCCAGGTCATTTCAATTACACCATCTGATAATGAAGACAAGATCTCGAAAGCCCCGGGGGAGAAGTTGAGGTCGGTGACCTGTCCAAACGGCATGCGGTCTAGAACTTTCACCGTAACACTCTTGCCTTGGTCTAGCGACGTCGTTAGACAGAACAAAAGTTACCAAGGCTCGAAAATGCCCGAAGTAAATGATTAGAGCTTACAGGAAGCTGTTAATATCTTCCCGCATACTGGGTTATCGTTCTGGTTGATACCGTTATATCCACTGTTATATTTTAGCCTGTGACCGAGTACTGAAAGAAGACCAAGAACATATCACCACTAACGGATAATTGTCAAACAAGAGACGGGACACGGCGACAGCGAGGTCTGAATTTTGGATATCCACACCGCATGCGCTCACGCCAGCTATGGATGACATTCAGCTTTGCGATAGTGCAGTACTTATTGGATTCCGAATCGCCGGGGTAGAAGCACGCACCATTAATATTATAAAAAGTTCCTTGGCCGGTCTGTGTGCCCTGCAGGAAGCTCTGACGTGGTAGTATAGGTGCCGTGAGGGCACTAGCCGCAATGGCGAGGGAGACCGTGGAGATGAGGCGCTTGTGCAGAGACATAGATGCAAAGAGGTGGAGGATGGGCTTTGAGCAGGTTCCCTTATATACCACTGAACCATGGCGAGCGATAGTCCTCCTGAAGAGAAGCCCAAGTTGCGGCCCGCTTCAATATCACCCATGCCATACGGAAATCTGATTTAGCGCATGGAGATATACTCACTGCACCACCAGCAGGACGGGCATGCTAGAATTTCGGAAATAGGCGCCTGTGCGGCGCTCGGATCTCAAGGGCACTATGGAAAGAATCATCCGCTAGTGACGGGGACTGACAAGCAAGAAGAGGAGACTTTATTACATGCTTCAGCGGCCAATATAACTCTCACCTTGATTATACTCTCCGTCAAATAATTTGCCATACTGGCATCACGACCTATGCGCTCTGCAGTGGCTGCCAGTGCCGTCAGCACGATGAAGGAAAGTGGTACCTCTCCATTGTACTCGTCTGGCTTTCCTACGACGCAGGGTTCAGCAACGTCCGGGTGTGAGAGCAGACATCCCTCCAGCTCTGCTAGCGCTACTTGAAACCCTCTAACTTTTAGGAGTTCCTATCTTGTTCCTATCGATGATAAAGAACGCCGCCAAAATGCCAGGAATGATCATTACCATACCTTGAGTCGATCAAATACAAAAACTTCTTGATCACTGGTAAGGATAACTTCATCTCCCGTGTGGATCCATCTAAGAAATGTTGATGAGCTGAAATTATGGCTATAGGCTGTGGACTTACCCGTCTCTGAAGATTTCCTCTGTCCTGTAGACCGTTTTCAGCATGGATCGCGTGACCAAAAACATAGACCGCAGCACGCTTCAACATTGTTAAAGTATCCAACTTGAGCTGTAGCGGCACTTTTGACGATGAGCTCCCCGGGTTCACCGTATCCAGCAGGTTGACCATCGGGCGTAATTACCCTCGCCTGTATTCCAGGAAGGATTCGGCCGCCACCTTCCAATGTTCCACTTCGGGATCTGTCATGTCCAGAATTCGATTAGACAACTAGACCCGCAATTAGTAGTATGAAATTAAATTGAATGCCCAAGGTATCTATAGAACATGAAAGCAGCCGACATATTCATGTTGATTGGGCCATTTGGAGAGGATGGGAAGAATGGGTTTGGAATGAGGGTGAGGTGAAAAATGAATCAGTGTATGTATGTAAAGCATGATGAAGCCAGTAAGCATAATAGTCGTGATAGGTCAGAATGAAGAAAGTGCGGGATGAAGATCACAACACGCCGCGGTTGTCTTAAACCTTGCTATCCTCCCTGCTGATGCGCCCTTTGACCTTGAGCTCCAGCTTATCATTCACACGTCGAATGACCCATTGGGATAGCTGTCAAGTCATATTAAAATCTCTCATCATACTGCAACAAATTGTTGTACTCACCGGTTTGAGGTCAGAGAGTTTGATGCCTTTCTTGGTAAGCATATCTCCTCGAACCACTTCTACGAGCTTTTCGTCGTATTGACCATCTGCCGGGACGTCAGCTCCGTAGAAAATGTACCAATTCACATTTACCAACCTTCATATCCATGGGTGACAAAGGCGTGCAAGTAGAGTTCTGCTCCAGCTTGATATTTTTCATTTTGACTGATCAATGAGAAACACATGAGAACTACGATGGCAAAATTGATCAAGTGTTACTCACGGAACGTCCTTGATACGAAGGAAGGGTTTGAATACGGGTCCCCGCTTCAACACTTCATAGGTGCCTAGCCAAAATAGTCAAATTTAGGCATCGCAAGAGATCAAGAGCCTTACCAAGAGCAATGTCCATCGCCTGTTCATGGTTGTTCCTAGCAGACATGTCGTTGTCTTCTGACTCTGCCCATTCTTCGCCGTTCCATACGGCCTATGATCAATCGCGCATAAGCAACGTGGCAATAGAGAAGCCGATTTATCGTCTTACCGGGGCCGGTGCAGAGTCAGGGCACTTGATGGACCTTCCACTGTCTTCGACTGTTCCAAACCCGAGTTTGGTCTGACCATTGGCCGAACCGCGACTAAATGAGCGTGTTATGAGTGGCGGAAAAAAGGCGCAGGAAAGGAAATGCGAACATGCAAGGACAAGAGACAACAAAATCTCTCCCTGAGAGCGTTTAGATGAGGATATCGTAAACCTAGTAAGATAACTCACGGGAATGTCCTATCCTAATGACCTAGGTTGCAACGCAATGAGATATATAGGAGGTCTGGACATCGTAATGAACTCACCTGCCAGACAAGAAGAGTCTCCTTTGCCTCGTCATCGGAGTCATTAAGATTTTCGAGCGGTGAGAGGAAAAGGGTAATCTGCCAGACGTGATGAGCACGGACATTCAAAGCTGCTGAGGGTGACTTACTTCGACTTGCCCGACATTCTTATCAGAAAGAAAAGAAAAGCGACGTCTGCTGAAAAGCATCCAACCAAAAAGAGCAAACCCCTTGATAAACGAGATTAGGAAGTGTGAAACAAGGTGCATGGGATGACAGACGAACGATGGATGAAAAGAAGTAAGACAGGTGATGGGATTGCGACCAGGCAATTCCAAGAAGGAATATTCCGCCAACACCGCCCACAGTGCCGCCTGCAATTGGACCAACTTTCTTGGAA
The DNA here is from genome assembly GCA_015499995.1 of Flammula alnicola. NCBI lineage: Eukaryota > Fungi > Basidiomycota > Agaricomycetes > Agaricales > Strophariaceae > Flammula > Flammula alnicola. The sequence continues at coordinate 70,998 of JADNRV010000159.1, read as the reverse complement.
TTGACACTCTTGGAAGGCGAGGCCGCAGTAGCGCCTGTTGCAGAAGTAGGATTACTTGTTGGAGCGCTTGTTGCAGAAATAGGACTGCTTGTCGCAGAGGGACTGATAGCACTCAGGCTCGAAGTCTGCCCCTCATCGAAAGTATAACTTGAAGGCGTTTGCGATTCTCGTTGATCAGCTGTCAGGCTGAAAGTTTAGAGAGAACCTACGTTATGCTCTGCACGACGAGTGACTGCTGTGTGCCAGTCGGATTGTTCAATATGGGACCAATGAAGCTGATGACCAAGGTATGTTCAGCGTTCGAAAGTCCAGATTTTGTATATATCGTTTCGCCACAGGTTAATGAGCCAGGGGGAAGCTGGACGTCAGAGAAAAGCTGGTCCAAATCTACCCCATCCAACGTCGCATGCCTGGAAGTATTGGTAAGTGCAAGGCCGTTGACGTAGACAGCCGTTCCTGAGCAAAGAATATTAGAATGCGTTTGTTTATCCCTCCAAGACGGAGGGACACTTACCGTTGAATTTGAAGGTTATCGAGTCAGAAATTCCTTGGGTCCATGCGCCGCAAACAAGTGTTGTTGAGCCAGCAACCGCTCCATTTGACCATCCACTTCCAGACCGACTACATGTCAAGGAACAAGCGATGGGTCGCATGATGTTGAAACAGAGAGTCGCATAACTCACATTATCTGAGTAGTATTAGAGATGGGTACAGTCTGATTCGTCAAAGCATTGACGAGAGGGAGAAGACATAAAAGCAGTAGCTGGTATGGTGATCGCATGAGGTGCTTGGAGCTCAGGTCGTCTGGGGCGAAAAATTGCTACCAAAAAGTGAAAAAAATAGTAGAGCTTTTGTGCGTCGGCCATTGGGTCTTCCCAAGTTGTCTTTGACAGGCCGAATGGTCTCTGCATGCGATCCTGACAGACCATTGCAATTGGAAAAAGGGATTGGGAAGCGAGGATCCTCGCTTTACGTTTCATCTAAAGGCGAATGACTAGGCTCGCGTAAATAGGCGCCGGGCTACTGGCAGGAATGATCGAGGATTGAATGGTATCCCTGCTTACGCATGGCATAAGCATTTCACGCGGTGGTTTCGTTCGACTGCCGAATACTGTGGCGAATTGTATGGTCTCATCGGTGCGTTGCACGTTACGACATTTTGGTTTCCACGAAATTTGCCTATTAATGTGGGCCAAATTGATTGAATTAGTCTAGAAGCTTAAAACCAGCTCAAAACAAACCTTTCGGGGACAAAACCCGCCCTCTAGAGGTGGATTTTGGACGTGATTTTGGAAGCAACCTGGCCTGCGTCACGCGTTATGGTTGCCACCATACAATTCGCTGCAAAGTATGCATGACAAGAGGTGTGCGGAATGAGAGTTCCTGACGGCGTACTCAAAAATGAATGTCGTTCGTTCGTTCGTTTTTCGGCTCCCAACCGAAAGAGAATTGAGAATTGAGAATGAAAAAGAGGGACGCGCCTCAAAGGAGTCTGATGGGATCACGCCGCGTGACTAGTCATGACTGCTGATGGATTTCCAAATTGAAAGATGTCAAGCGCTCAAGCTTTGAAAATTTGAAGTTTGCAGTTGAACACACGACAAATGATAAATCTACGGCGATGCATTGCATTTGTGTAAAATGTGTATAATTGAACGTATTATGCTTGCCTTGAGGCTTGCAATTGGTTGTCTGTTGAATTACTTATCACCAAATTATAAAGGTGCCGTTTCAAGTTTGTGGTTTGTCATATGTTGTGGGAACTTGGACTGTTCGTCCTCAGTACTCAGTACTCAGTGTCTGTGTTTCATTGACTCTGAGAGTCTGAGCGTGATCCCATCACTGCAGCCATCGGACCTCATCGGACTCTGTGGGAGGCCGCTCATTCTCAAATCTCAATTCACTTTCAATCTCTTTTGGTTAGGAGCCGAAAAACGCACGAACAAAGCAGCCCTGCTATTCATTCTGCAAGTCTTAAAGCTTAAATCATCACTTGCTCTGCTTTGGAATAACAATGAGAACAAATTCGTTCTAATGTACTGTATGTAACGGCATCTCATGTTTTACTTCCGCCGTCAATCACACTTAAATTGGCAGATATGTGCTGGATGAACATTTTACTATGGGCGACTGCCACACCAACCTGTCATTAATGACATGGACATCGATTGCTATCGATGGATCCAGCCAGTGAGATCTTTCGACTCATAGATTCAAGGATGATTGTTCTTATCGAACCTGATCCTGCAAGTCCTCACGAGAAGCGTACAATGAACCTTCGTAAACCATAAGAGATACAATCTCAAGGATTCTTAACGTGACTTAATATCCCCCAACTCTCCGGACCTCACGCCGTGCCCGCCTCTCATCACGATCAGAGTCACCTATGTTCCCCGCCTCTCATGAGTTCGTCATCCAAGGTGGCTGCTTCAATGAAGCCCAGACCCAACATGTGGATTACTCCACTAAGTACGAATTCAACGTTACTATTGTTGCGGGGGATAAAGCCCAACCCGACGAGCTGGGCCATCTCCTGAACCCAGAGAAGTGGGAAAAGCTGATCCACAAGGCCAACATACTTGTCGCAGAAAGAAATGGTGTTGATATGACGCCTGGAAGGTCAGGAAACTTGCGCAGAGGAGGTTCAGTTGATATAGGTTCTGACAATCAATGTTCCCAGCGATGGTGCGGAAGGCGATGAGCCTCCAACTGAACCTGAACGTCCATTAGAGATTCCTCAAGTCCAGAAGCGCATTACGATATATACAGGCGTAGATAAGGCGCTGAAGAAGCTCAAAAGATCAATTGACGTACCAGTGTTCCTCTCCAACTTCAACAGCGGATTTATTTACAATCTCGTTCTCTAGGTCGTATTCATTCTTACACCTGCGATATCTGATTCTGACACGCCGTGGCCGACCATTGTATGGAAGGTATGTATCATCGATCCACGTCGACCTAGATTTTCTTACGTCGTCTCACATCCAGGCCTTGCGCTTCGAGAAAACAAGTCTGTCGACATATTATTTCGACTTTTGTCCAAGCTAACTGATGCAAATCACAGCTACCATGCAAACCCAGATAATCTGGAGCAGCCAGTACGTCTCCATCTTATGTATTAGCCAAGTTCCTCAAATCGAACCTGACCTCATCTGGTTTTTTCTTTTAGAGCCGGATTTTGTGGATTGGAAGAGCTCGATGATGGTACATTAAGACCAGGCGATCTAAAAATGGCGGTACAGGTATGCGATCGATTACCGCGATGGCCTTCCTTCGTGTTGATTTGTCTTCTTAGCCTGGATGCGCGGCCATTTTGCAGAACGTGGACAATGAGCACGACTTTTCCGAGCAAATAGAAATGCCGTTCACGACCAATGACTTTGCGGTGTGCAACATGACGGGTTCAAACCAGCGGTTCGCTCTATGTATGCCGAATCCTTTTACCTCGAAAATTGCATTGCGAATTACAGTTGAGTATAGGTACCATTGACCCCACGAAGCCTGAGTCAGACCAATTCTCTCCTGTGGTAGACCTCGATTCCGTTGGGTCTGTATTTCTGCCGCCATCGAGATGCACGGTTAATAACATCATTCCTTCAGGTCCACGGGCAGGGATGTCTTCGCTTGCGGACCTCCAGTAATGCTTCAAGCTTATGTCGTACCTGGCTATCGAGGTTGGTTACCTGCATTCAGCTGTCTTGCGCACTTGATCTCTGACGCCTGTTGATAGAGCGGCAACCCATTGATACTAGCAAGCTCCTTCGGCCACTATTCGTCAATGCTGCCTCGAAGCCTCAGCCTATAGACATAAGCAGATTAGACAAGCCGGTATACACAGTTATTTCGGCAACCATATTCGATAAGGCTGATATATAATCGATCTAGGTCACGGCATTTCGTCTCTATTCCAATGCTGCTGGGAAATTAATCTTGGAAAAAGATTGAACATACACGCAAACCGATAGCATATGCGCTATCCCAATTTACACTGCCCTTTCTCGATCGTCAGTCGAAGTTCTACAACTTCTGAAAGTTCCATGGCTTAGCTCTACAATTTTTTCCATGTAATATGTTCATTCATTCACGCATTTCGAACTACAACCGGGTTAGCTTCTCGAGACTGCCTCAGGCCGACCATCAGTATCTAAACAATTGCCTAGAAGGGATCCCTATTGCTACACACCTCGGCATATTGTTACGTACAGACCGTCAGATTTTCAGTAAGTGACTTTCAACTCCAAGATGTGATTATTTAATTTTCCGGAACAATGAGCTAATATGTACAGAAATGGCCATAGTGGCGGCGTATACGCGACCGCTGTGTTTTACTCAAGTCTGTATCTCGCTGCTGAGACTATGCCAGAATGAGCAACGCGCAGTCAGAGCATCCGTAAGTTCCTCCATGGCAACATTTCCTGGACGAAGAAGAATACGCGGACTACCCATGTCGTCGGTTGCAGACTTGCATTAGGAACTCGATCAGCAACATTTCTTAGCGGCGAAAGGAATGATAGGTACCTTCCATGCTATGCCGTTCTTTGAAACTGGCTCGCCGGTTGTCACAAAAGACGTCCAATATTCACGCATTGCCTCAAAGAGGGCGAGATCCTCGGCATTCGCGTCCGAGGGCGGGGAAAAGAAAGCTTCAAGGTCAGATCCATGATTTGAGCCAAGATGAGGATTGTCGTAGCTATTGAAGCAGAATAGTAGTGAGTGATATATACTAAACAGCTTGAGGACAAGATAAGCACGTACTGGAACTGATAGACTTTACTGAAGCTAGAAGCAGATCCTGTGACCATGGCAGCCGTACATATATAGCGCGTTTCGCCATACATTTGTTGCCCTTGCAGGCTGAACGAATTTTCGTAGCCCTCCAGCGGGTACAACCCAAGGGCTTCGTCGTACGATGCTTGCTGCATACTGGCATATTGCCCTTGCAAGAAATTGAACACAGTCACTTCCGTTGCATTGGGCATCGAGGTGTTCGCGTTCGGGTCCTTGAGCGATGCAGACCAATTGGCGCCTTCGTCTGTGTTCGACCCGAAGAGGACTGGAACATGCGCAAAATTGCCCGACTTGAAAGCTTCGACGGGTCGCTGGATCATCAAGGTCCCATCCAATATGGGCGCGAAAACATAAAGTGTCGCAGGGCGTGAGGATGTAAGTTGGCTTCCTGCCACAGTCAGTGTTTCACTACTGGCTGAGCGAAGGCATTGAAGCGTGTTGGCGCCTTTATTTTCACATCCGCTATTTTCAAATTGATGTTAAGCTCATTGTGTAGATGAAAAAGATGGGCCAAAAACTTACGCGAAACCTGAAAATTGCTGAAAGATGTCTTGGTCGTAGGATTGGTTAAACAATGGCATAAAGCTGAGGGATGGGCTATCTCCCATCGCGGCGCGGAAAAGGTTTCCCTCATCCCCTCCGCTTGCCATGAGCTATAAACGATGTGACTTTTAGCAATTTTGTCTTCTGAACGAAAATAACGAGCTTACATGGAACATTGTGGACCCTGCTCCTGCAGATTCACCCCAGATAGTCACTCGACTATTGGATGAGCATAGAGTCAGCATATCTATTGGTGCGAAGCGCGTTCCAAAGAAATACTTGACCTCTTATCGCCTCCAAAAAGATGGATGTACCTCTGCACCCATTGTAGTGCAGTCCTCTGAGATAGCGGTACGATATCAGGCTTCTACCACCGGGCTAGCGTATGTAGATGAGCTCACCTGATCGAGAAGTCCAGCATTTAGTTCTCCGTCATTGCCTATTTCAGTGCCGCCTTCAAAGAGAGGTTCAGAATCATAAATTAGCCATGAGCAAAAGAACTAACCGAGGAACCCAAACTGCCCGAGTCGATATTCAAATGAAATAAATATGAGAGGCTTGGCGGAAGAATTCATAATTAATTCTGGAGGCGCCGTGTGCGTATTTCCTGCCTGGAAACCTCCCCCTATGGTTTCCGAATGTGAGCTTCACCATACGTACTACTGCGAGACTTTGACCTTCGTACCGTGGAACCAAACCATGACTGGGACATTGTCAGTTACTTTGGTGTCTATAGGAACATACACCTGGAAAAGATAGGTCAATGCTCCATGAATGAGCGAGGTGGAAATATTGAACATTGCCGAACAGACAATCCTCCGACGTCCCGGCTACCACAGAACTCTGAGCTGTTTCAATGCATGCATTTGCGAACTTGGAGAAATTCGGCGTTAAGCATAATGGCGACTGAAATCTAAGTATGGAAGATGCCGTACCTCCGTTGCATCAACGTTCCCTAGGTGCTTTGTCGGAGGTGAAACGGGAGCTCGCCACCTCAAATTTCCAACAGGAGGATCTGCGAAGCGTACACCGCGGAAATAGATGATTCCAGTCGACTCATTCCGGAGACCGTGGAAAGTTCCATCTAGCAAACATTCTCCTCAAGTCACGGAGAGTTATTGCAGCAAAAGGACTTACAGTCAAGCGTAACTGACGACCCCACCACTAGTACTGGTTCGGCCTGTCTTTCACGTATACCTGCAGAAATGACAGATCCAACGACGAATCCCGAAACGAACAGGAAAGCTGAAGCGAAAGAAAATCTCATGATTCGATGGGAAATTGATTGGATTCTTGAATACGTTCTTGTCATTTTCTTCAGCTTATATGTCCTGGCGAAGCATCACGGAGGGCCGTGTAGTGCAATTTGGAGACATTTGGAAAAGTATCATGGTTCGAGAAGGAGAATACGAAGGCATGTCGGCAGAGTGGCATATGGGCCGACACAGACCTGAGATAGTCGTACTAAAGATTAGTTTAGCTGTGGAGAACTTTTAGCAGAACGAAGACGCACGGAGTTGCAATGCTTCTCTAACATGGATGTTACCCACGTGATGCCGGCCGAGCTGCTCGTCGGCCCGAGACGGTCAGTCGCATCCACTGACGAGACAATCCGAATCGTTACAAAATCGTTACACATGTTGTACATGATATGTATATATATATTCTGAGGTTTATTGCTTGTAAAATGGGTAAAATAAACATACGAGTGCATAAAATCCAAGTGCTTATTACATAAGACTTACCTGGCTCTTTCGGCGCGTATTTACCTGCCCTAGCGTAATATCCGAGTCACGCGTACGTGTTCAAGGCCAGAATCAAAAACTTCAAAAAGGTTCGTGGTCCAGTAGGGTCCCCGGTAAGCAAGTCTCGTCAATGCAAACAGCGAGTTCAGTACTCAGTCTTGATTGACTCGTTATAGCTCATGCCACTCGTGTTTGATCAGAAGTTCATCAAAGGATATGAATTCGACCCCGACAAAGCGGCATAGGCGTTCAACTGTGAAGGCTTCGCTGTTCTAGATGCGATCGAGAAGAAATATCGTGCATCATATATAGCCACAGCTGGGGGTCGTCTGCCTCACGACCCTCACAACAAGCTGAGGATCATTTTGGTCCTGGATTCCGGAGACGATTATCAGGAATTGAAGAGCAAGAAGTTGGAGGATGTTGAACCCTGGTTTGAACAGGCGAAGGAGACCACTTTGAGAGGACCGGATGTGTATATTTCTGATGACTATGTAGTCAATTCCTGATCGTCGATCACGGTATGTATTCATGTATTGTCAATTATCTTTCTTTCGTTAACAAAACATTGTAGATCCTATTCCCTATTCCCTATTGAGAATTTGGGTCTTCGAGCACAGTGTATTAACAGTACTCCATGAGGAAATAGCAATACCAAATGTGGATTCCAAGCAATATGGTTCTTGACAATCTATCTATGGCATGGCATGCACGACGACAGTCCAAGCTCAGCCTTGAAGCTGTAATCCTTCTCAGCTGACACCAGCTAGGACGCCCCGCGATACCATCAACAAGCGCGATACGGATTACCGCCTCTACCCACGACATCAACTGCGCTTCTTGAATCTACAAGCCATCCTTCATCATCTATACCCTCAGCACAACCACGACAAATATCATTAGCCAAAGCTGAAGGAAAAGAAATTCCCAGACACATTCCTCCGCATCTACATTATTCGATACCTCTACGCCCTAGTCCATTGCTCACCATCATTCAGCCTCTTCCGTAGCCCCTGATAAGACTTCGATGCGCAAGTAACTCTGTTTCTAAACTTTCATGCTGGCAAGATGGAAGTTTATGTCCGCTGCCATTCTTCTTGAACCCAACACAATTATGAATTCGGCCAGTACTAGGCATAGCTATCACACACCAAAAGGTATACCTTCAGGAAGCAAGTACATCTCTCTGCAGCACCGTCAGCGGTTAGTCCATTTTTTTAACGTACAATTTGAAATCCCTTCATATTTATGCTAGATAAATGAAGGATTGACCGCCACGCACTTGTCTGCCACTACAATCGCCGTATATGCTGTTCCTGCACCACCAGCGGGCAGCGGTCCTCATCGGTATGCCACCTATGTTTCCCCTCTGGGATCCTAGAGAAATAGATAGCGGCTGGGAAATGTGGAAGGGGCCGGCCGTCTCAACAATACTCAGGCTTAGACTAACTCAAATAATAAAAATAGGCTCAAGCTGACTGGATTTACAACTTCGACCAGCATGTTATTTTTTCCAAGAATGTCAACGCCACTCCGGAGCTACTCTTTGTCTTTCGATTTCCAGATAATAATTGAAAGTTTGATGTTTTTGGGAGGGGAAAAGGACGCGCCTACAGATGTCCACAAATCGGCAACTTAGCCGGCGTAGTCGGTTATCAAATGACAATTCCTCTCTTTTACTCCGTACCACCTTCATTAACCACCTTCCTTCATCGTTCTTGAGTGTACCCTACAATCTACCTCTCAAGTGTAATAGTACCTAAAAACCTCAAACTCAAGCGCTATTGCCGCCATGTCCTCTCCAGATCGCGGCTACACTATTCTGCTCTCGCATCTTCACAATACCGCATCCAACCTACCTCTCTCTACCATTCAAGGTGCACTTGCTCACCAACTTGCAACAATCTCCCCTCTGCCAACTCCACTAGCCGCAACTGCAATAACCTCGCCGCTATATCTCTCGCAACCGTTCACTCATACAAAACTTCAATCATTTTCTACGGCTTTCCGACATGCAACCCACCTCAAGTATCGAGCCCTGGTCGATTCAGCGAAAACGCGTTCCAAGATTCAGGCCCTACTTGGAAGGAGCATGCAGGTTGTGATGGGTCAATGGGTGACAGATGTCCTTAAAGGCGTTCATGGTGGACATCCAGTCCTGAGGCTCGCTTCTTGCAGCGGACTGCTTCTGGGTGTGGAGGACCTAAAGCTAGGCGAAAAGAGCGAGAAAAGGGAAGGGATAGATGTGGGCTGCGCGAGGTCTGAAGTAGAAAACGAGACTGTCGTTGCTCTTGCTGAAGTCATGGACACATATGCCTATGGATTCGGGTCGGGAGCCTCGTCGATTGGAGTGGAGGAATGGGAAAAGGAATTTCAACCTGCGGGCCAAGGTAAACCTGTTTTATACTGGCTTCCCGTATTCTCATTTTATTTTTTTGCCAGATATTCTCTCGTTGGCTTTGATTCTCGCTTCCCAGTCATTGCCCCTTGTCGCACAATCAAAACTGAAAGCACTCCCTCTCGCGATTCTAGCACGTCTTCTCACTTCCACCATATCCTCTACTTTCAAAGCCGGTACCTTCCTGTCGTCTGTTTCAGCCTCCGTTACCCTTTCGCCTCAGCATCAAGTTCACATTTCGGTGAGTGTCCTGGATATGTCAATTGATTGGATTGCGTGCTGATGTACCTGAACCACAAAGCTTTCGTCACCTTTGGCTCAAACATTGCAATCCTTGTCCTCTTCGCCTCTAACGATATCTATTGCCTCGATCTCGAGGTTAACTGCAAACATTTTGGCGCTTTTGATCGATCAACCTTCCTCATCACGTTTGGACGAGGGCATGTATACGATTTATGAGACGCTAGATGTCTTGCGGGAGATGGCAAAGCAAGCAGAGCGCGATTGGGTCTCGTGTCCTCTGGCGAGTGTCACGGATGACGATATCGGTATGCATTGATTGTCAACCTATGATACAACCTGTTTAAACCCCCTTCTCTCCAGCTTCGGATTCCAAAGAGATAACCAAATCAATCTGGACGACACTCAAGACATTACTATTTTCTAACATAATGTTGGCAGAGGCTGTCCTTTCGACATCCGTTTATCTCCCTCCCAACTCTTCTCACCTGGCCCCAGCGTCTCTGGCCCTCCAAGTTTTAAGCATCCTCTCCCATCTCTCGTTCGTCATATCAGAATTCGGAGGTGTTACGACCACCACGCAAGGATTTGAACACTTGAAGAAGACATTTTACCTCGCACTGGACGTGTTGGCCCAAGGTGAAGGTGAACATGGAGATTCCGGACTGAAGGCCGAAGCATACGTCCAACAAGCTTGCTTTGCGCTTAATTCGCAAAGAGCAGAAACCGGTACGTGTCCCCGATTCATATTACTGCATTTAAAGTCGAATCAATTATTCTAAAACCAGCTGCAACATCGCCACGCCAAGCTAAGCAGGCGTTCGTGCTAGCGAGCATCGAACAGCTGGTACCGGTACTAAGTGACAAATGCATCAGAGACTGGGTTTGGGGCGTTTGCTATCCGTGAGTCAAACTCCTTTCAGCTGTTATTTTACGCGCCGGATCCCTTCGTGGGCCGAGCAACCCGCTGGCGGAACTCGACGTCTGATGTATGGCAAGCATTCCGGTTCTTTGATGCGTGCAATACGTACCCCATTATGCGCCCTGCTTGGCATCATGGCATGCCACGCCTCCGGATGCAGGATATCAACTCGCTCGCGTCTGAGGTTCTATTCAATGGTCCAACTTTACTGACGTCTTTCCTCATCGAATAGGCATCTTTCTGACCCATCGCATCGCGAAACGTACGAGTCTGCACACTCTGTCGTCCTTTCCATATTTGCATCCCACGCCCAACGGCAGCAGCAGGACCTCGCCGGCGATCGCACCTCCGAGCCCTCTCAAACGTCTATCGCCTTAGGAAAGCCGCGGTATCTCAATGATCAACACTTCGCGAGCAAGGTCCTGTCAGGTGTGATCAAGTCCGATAGCGAAAACAAAAATGCCGGCCGCGAGGGAGAATTGGCCGCTAGTAAACCGATAAGGAGCGAGGAATCCATTATTACGGCGACTTTCGTGAAACATATGGTCCCCTTCTATGCGAAGTGCCTGATTGACGTGAGTGGATTATCTATTAACTTCTTTCTGTTCTATTTCTTGTGCCGGCATGTTCTGTCCTCTGAAAACCGGGTATTTCGAACCATGTATTTATGTGATGTCCCACCTGCTGCGCCGAAGAGAATCGTCCTTTCTCGGATGTTCTTCCGCGGAGTATCTTGTATCCGTCCTTACATCCCTAAATTCATCTTTGCTTAGCAAGTTCGGAGAGCTGACTACTGCGTATTGAATGTTTCTAGAACTCCGTCGATGGGAAGCTCAACACACCCCAGCTCCGGCTCGCATATTCGGCACTTGTGCGGAGTGCTAGCGTTAGCGCGTTTACATCCAGCGGAGCTCCTGATGATATGTACACCCTAGCATGGTACTGCGTCCAAATGATCCTGGATACCATCCATGAACTGTCACCTGCGCAGCAAGGTTCGAAAGGAAAAGGAAAGGCCAGGGACGACGATGAGAAAAACGCGGATCGGCTGCACAAATTACACCTGATGCTGATCTCGTCCATCTCGTCACTCCCTCTCCCACTCATGTTGCGGGCTCTGGATGAAACTCGCATCTTAATCTCGGCGTACCCACCGGATGTCAGTGGCGTTGATGCACCGGGCGAAAGGGGAAAAAAGGCAGAGCTGCTGGAGGCCTTGTTTGACGAGCTCTTAGAGAAAACCGGTGATCGCGAGAAGGAAGCAGCTATGAGATGGTGGTATAAATACCGGCCGATGCTCGTTTTAGATCTTGCCGGGGAGCAAGAGGGGGAAGGCACATTGCTGGCTTGGTTCAAAGGCCGGAAGGGGCCTGGGAAGGAGAGTGGGATGAAAACAAAGGATGTTGCCGGAGAAGAGAACACCATCCTATCACGGTTATGAATTCATCTTACTCATAACGAGCTGGCTAGCACATAGGGCGAACGAGTCTGGCTTCGGGCAGGGTCTGGTGGCTTTGGGATATCGCAACACATCAATTACCAATGCGAAACACAGAGCTTCAGTGTAACGTTAACACAGCTGGAGGATTTTTAGTCGTCCATGTTTCTGCCTCTTCATCAAGTTATAAAGCCCAAATGAAGTTTGCATCGCAGCAGACAAATAGGAGATCAAACTTCGGTTTTCCCGGTGTTCATATGCAAAGAACACCGTGCCGGCTAATTTCGCAAGTGACCGGACGAGCCTTCTCTCTCCGACGAACATATTTTGCCGTTATGATCCTTCATCATGGCAGCTCTGAAGTAACAGGGCCGTTGTCTCGCTGCTAGTGGCTGTCGTGTTATCAATCTCTCAGTGTCACAAGGCATCATATCCCCACAGTTCCTTGCCCACAATTACCTCATTCCAGCGCACAAATCGGAAACAAACTAGGTGCCGCCGACACTTGCAGCGATCCGAAATCTTATCACAACAATGGCTTCGTTTTCGATGGATAAGTAACTAGATCTAGCTTCGGCGATATCAATATCCTCCCACTGAATCCCAGGCCAAATGCGTCAACTGAAAGTCGGTGCCAGAAAATCATTTGCTATAAATGACTGGATTCTCTCTGTTACATGAGTTCAAACCTCTCTCAGCCCAAGGTCCAACAACAAGTCTAACCCTGCGGGCGACAAGAAGCCATGACGGACGTTGAGGCCTTGACAAGGGACCAACTCCCTCATATACCGGACAACCTCACCCTCGCTCAGTTCATGCTGGATTACCAACATGAAATCCAGCCGACAAGAGGAAAAATACCTTGCTTGATTGACGATGTGTCTGGTCGTCATATCGATCTCGAGATGGTATGGACAACTGATTGACTCAATGCCGTAAGTACCACTGAATATTTTTTCACTGCCTTCAGCTACGGTCACAGACCGAAGGCCTGGCCAATGCTTTACACATGGTGTACAAAATAGGTATACAATTATTCCTTGGCATATTTTCCTACAAACCTTCCCTCACTGTTTGCTCGATGTCCAGGCGAAGATGACACCGGTGCGTACGTTGACGCTCCACACTTCTTTTTTTCCTAATCGATTATAGTTATGATACTCAGTCCCAACCATATCAGTGTGTTCATCTTAAGGTGCTGTTATGCCCCCCTCTCACCATTCACAATTCAACAGACTATCCGGTGGCACTCTGGGCGGTTCACAAACTCGGTGGAATTGCTACGTAGGCCCACAAACTATTTTCTTTGGAAATCCAAACTCAATTCAAGTCTAGATGTTCCAACCCTCAGTTCAAGGTGGACGAATTAACGTACCAACTCCAAACAGCCCAGGTGACCTTCCTGGTCGTCCATTCAGCAGTCCTTCCTCTAGCTCTGGAAGCCGCTCAGGTCGTCGGCCTTTCTTCAAATCGAGTCGTGGTGCTCGATGAAGGTGCTTCTTCTCTTGGGATCACCGGTACTGCTATAAAGAACGTCCCGGAACTTATCGTTCTTGGAAAGCAAAAGACGCGAACCTTCTATGAGCGATCATTAAGTGCAGGAGAGGGAAAAACCAAGATCGCATTGTTGTGCTGGTCATCCGGTACGACAGGAAATCCCAAGGTACCCTTATAAGCCTTTCCGTTACCCGTATTTGTTGGCTGCGCTACTGATGCATGTTCGTTATAGGCAGTGGCAATTCCGCACCGTGCCCTTATCGCGAACATTATCCAGATGGCGGCCCACAATCAAGTCGATAAAGCGTTCGGGCATCGGGACAATCGGTCCTACCTACCAGGAGACGTGGCAATAGGTGGCAAGTGGCATAATTATTCCCCCAGATTAATTGCCATTTAATGTCTGCGATCATCTAGTTTTGCCTTTCTTTCGTAAGCCCAATTTACGACTGGACTTTGCGCACTCCTGAGCTCATGGTTGGCTAGATAACGCCGGTCTCATCATAAGCGTAAGCAGGACAGTTCTCTGGCATGCAGTCGGCCATATCGGCTCAGTCTAATTAACTTAGCTCCACTTGGTTGTGTTTTGTGCGGTACGCACTTCTCAGCACCCCGAAAAGCAGAGTATATTGATCATGAGAAATAGATGACTCTCGTCGTCGTCCCCAAATACGACTTTCTCTCTATGTTGGACAGCATTTCGCGCAATCGAATCTCGCATCTTTTGTAAGTTCCACACGAGTTGGTCAAGGTTGACAGCTTGATTCAAAAGACAAACGCCAGTCTCGTGCCACCTCAAGCCATCACGTTCTGCAAGGTGCGTATGGGACCCATCGAACCTGCCAAAGTTGGTTACTAACTCTAACGCCTTAGCATCCGGCGGTCGTTAAACATGATTTTAGTGCAGTCAAGTATGTAATGATAGGTAAGTGCTTCTTCTCCGTATTTCGACATGGTTTAAACTGACCCTCTGGCAGGAGCCGCCCCCGTCTCGCGCGAAATGCAGGAGAAACTGTTCGAGATATTTCCAGCAGCTCAGATAGGCCAAGCATACGGTGAGAGTGGCATCGTCATATATATTGTGCTGGCCCTCATAAAATTATTAGGCCTTACGGAAACGGTTTGCACACTGTCGATGGTATCAGCCTCGCAGAGGCGAGGTCCTCTCGGGAGTATGTTTACTCTTTACCAACGTCTTGAATTTTCTAATTTAAGCATTGGAAGGTGGCGGCCGAATTCTTCCTGGAATACAGGCGAGGGTAATTACGCCCGATGGTCAACCTGCTGGATACGGTGAACCAGGGGAGCTCATCGTCAAAAGTGCCGCTACAGCTCTTGGATACTTTAACAATGTTGAAGCGTGCGGTCTTTATGTTTTTGGTCACACGATCCATGCTCAAAAACGGTCCTATACAGGACAGAAGAAACCTTTAGAAACGGGTAAGTCCACAGCCTATGGCCGTAATTTCAGCTCATCAACATTTCTTAGATGGGTCCACACGGGAGATGAAGTTATCCTTACCAGTGATCAAGAAGTTTTTGTATTTGATCGACTCAAGGTATGGTAACGATCAATCCTGGAATTTTGGCGGCGTTATTTATCATCAATAGGAACTCCTGAAAGTTAGAGGGTTTCAAGTAGCGCCAGCAGAGCTGGAGGGATGTCTGCTCTCACACCCGGACGTTGCTGAAGCCTGCGTCGTAGGAAAGCCAGACGAGTACAATGGAGAGGTACCACTTGCCTTCGTCGTGCTGACCCCAGCCACTGCAGAGCGCATAGCTCGCGATGCCAGTGTGGCAAATTACTTGACGGAGAGTATAATTAAGGTGAGAGTTATATTGGCCGCTTCTGAAGCATGTAATAAAGGCTCCTCTTCTTGGTCAGCACGTGGCAGATCGCAAAGCCAGTTATAAACACTTGACAGGAGGTGTCCGGTTTGTTGAATCAATTCCGGTATGTTCGCTACCTTGTTGAATGGCTTCATAGAGCTTATTTCTTATCTGGTTATCCAGAGGAGCGGAAGCGGAAAAATTCTGAGGAGGTTTCTTCGGGAAGAAGCAAAGTCAAACCCACAAGATTCTCGGAATAATCTTTCAGCAAAACTCTGAACTTGGGAAAAAGTATTAGGAATCAGGATGTACATGGAATTCATAGTTAGGTAGCTTCGGCGACCAATCGGCAACAGGTTAATTTACATATTTATTACGATGTCCATCTTTACACTCATAGGTTGCTTTCATAATTTCGAAAAAACGGAGCGTCTTACTTTTCTCACAAGTGATCATTGATTAAGACTTTTCTTGGGCTTTTCCAGCTTCTTAGTGCACCGTCGCACACTCAGAGAAACAACGACCGAAGGTCATCGGTGCCGCGATGATAAGCAATGGCCGGGGCGTCAGGTGACCTGATATTAGCATCAAGGTATCGGCATGATAGGCGTCCAACGTCCAACGTTGGCGGGGTCTCAATATTCAATCCTTCAGAATTGAAACAATATCAGGCTTTCAAGGATATGGGCTGCCGAATGTCAGGGCCGCCAGTGCCGCAGGGCGGGCTTGGTTTGATGTCCGCGTCAGGCCGTGGTCCCCGAAATGTGATCAACCCCTTGATGCCACAGTGATACCTGACCCAAATGGGCATGTAGGTATATAAAAGTGTAGAAAATAGAGATCCATCACATTGAGCATGCATGCCACTCGTCCTGCTGGTGGTGCAGTGAGTATATCTCCATGTGCTAAATTCAGATTTCTGTATGTACCGTGGCATGGGCGGTAGTGAGGCGGGCCGCAAGGGCTTCTCATGCTGTCTTCACCGACTGCCGCTTGCCATCATGATATGCATGGTTTAGTGGTATATAAGGGAACCTGCTCAAAGCCCATCCTTCGCCTCTTTGCATCTATGTCTCTGCGCAAGCGCCTCATATCCGTGGTCTCCATTGCGATTACGGCTAGTGCCCTCACGGCACCTATACTACCACGTCAGAGCTTCCTGCAGATACACAGACCGGCCGAGGAACTTTTTATAATAGTGCGTGCTTCTACTAGTACCCCAGCGATTTGGACTCGAATACGGCACTACCGCAAAGCTGAATGTCATCCATAGCTGGCCTGGGCGCATGCGGTGTGACTACCCTAGATTCAGACCTCGCTGTCGCCGTGTCTCCTCTCTTGTTTGATAATTATCCGTGAGTGGTGATATATTCGTGCTCTTCTTTCAGTACTCATTCACGGCTAAAATATAACAGTGGATATAACGGTATCAACCCCAACGATAATCCAGTATGCGGAAAGATATTAACAGCTTCATGTAAGCTTTAATCATTTCCTTCGGGATTTTCGAGCATTGGTAACTTTTGTTCTGTCTAACGACGTCGCTAGACCAAGGCAAGAGTGTTACGGTGACAGTTGTAGACCGCATGTCGTCTGGACAGGTCACCGACCTCCAATTCTCCCCCGCGGCTTTCGAGACCTTGGCTTCGTTATCACTCGGTGCAATTGAAATGACCTGGGTTTGGGAGGGTTAAATTGTTTCCGCTTCACTTTCAAAATATACCACCCCACTTGCTTTAAGACCATACAATCCATTGTACAATACTGATAAATATCAGGCGGTGATTTTACACTACTACTAGTAGCAATGCCACGGAATAGTAATTAGGCTACAAGTACAAATAGTACACTCGGCGAGGAATATTGGAAGGCTATGTATAGCTAATAAAAGTGTGATATCATGGAGAGATCCCTCCCATCCTCGCTCACTGCTAGCTGAGGGATTTGTCAATAGTTCCGTAAACTCTTGCTTGGCTCTACACTCCCTCTCGTCCCTGTGCAGTGTCAATCCCTGTAGAAGACCCCGCTGCCATCATCCCAGCAGTAAATGGATCCCTCGAGTACACAATATCCTCGTCCTCCTCGTCCTGCTCGTCTCCAGAGCCGCCGTCCGCGAAACGTATGGGGTTGAACTCTATGGGCGCACCCAAGTTGCCTACCACCCTTGATGAAAACTGGAGGGATCCAGAGCGCGACTTCTCGGAGTCGTCATCTTCCTCGCCCAGAAATATTGAGCGGAGCATGAGGAGGAATCTGCAGATGATTATCGTGCGGAATCTGGAAAGCGATCTGAGTGGGTCATAGGTGTGTATAATGGACTGTTGTGGCTTACACCGGTGTGTAATATGGGACCACCCAGTAGTCGTAGCCCACGACGGACTGAGGCTGGAGCCAGTCGATGATCACAATGAGTCCACGAGGACGTTACAAGTGAAATTCCCTCCTCACCACATGGTCAAACTTCATCGAACGATTAGCCATGTGCAATTTGTGTAAGTTGACAGCGGAACTCACCACTAGAACCAGCATATCCGCAAGTGACAGGATCATGAGAGCACTACACAGAAGATGTCAGAGACAAAGATGGTCTTAAGGCCGTAGGTGTCTCACACAAAGTAGATGGTTCCTGGGAGAATTTAGACATACTACACCAGAGAGATATAGGATACCGACTCACCACCTTGGAGAAGTAATCCAGAAACACTCGGAAGTTTCCGCTCGTCATCCAAAGGCAAATTTCCCCGAAGGTGGAAGGTCTTTCTCAGCGTCACGATAATGACAATCATCTCTGATAGAAGATCAGCTATAATGCCCGCGATGCGCACTGTCGCGGAGCAGATCTGTTAGAGTGACATGTTTGTAAGTCCTTTTCAAGAATACTCCTAAAGGGCAAGAGCACTACAGTCAATTGCGTGATCAGATGAGACGACATCGGAAAGGACGAACACTGTGGTCGTGAACGGGCTGAGAAGCCAGGTACGCCAGTTGACAGCCATATCTATCGACGGCCATAGACCATTGGTGCGCGTAGACATACTGTTCTCTGCGTTAATGGATGCTGTGACGACAGGAGGAGGAAGACAGTACTGAGGGAGTGATTAACGAGGGCAAGCATAGGAGGAACACGAATGAGGCCAGAGGCCACCGATTTTCCATGAGCGCGTAGACTCTCAGAGAGGAGAATACTATAAATGTCAAGAGAAAATCAGCGGCCATGATCAGAGTGTGAATATTGGAAACTCACTGCTGAAGGCGAGAGTCCTCAATACCATTGGAAATATTTGAAATCGAACGGCAATGTTACAACTAAAATAAAGGAACGAAGGCGCTTAGGATATACCCTTATGCAAGAACGGTGTTGGACTGACCCCTTCATTGATCGGTCTCAGAATGAGGGTAGATAAATATGAACATATTGGAGGAGGACGTACTCTGGGAGTCATGTACCACGATGCGAGCAGCATGACCGCGATCTTCTCGACGAGCGTGCCATATCGGAGGAGAGCATATAGCACTGTCGTTCCCGAGAACTTTTTCAACCACATCTTGGAGACTTCCGCATGAAGCGTGATGATATGGTCCCAGGCAAGAAGGGCTAAATTGTAGCGTAGGTAGCTTGCTCAAATTCCAAGAAAAGCGGGTAGTTGGAACTTACCGACAGCTGCGATGCTGCAGCAGGCAAATGCGCTAGAAAGGTCTATTAGAAGGTGTGTATATATTCATATTATTGAATCTTACAATTCAAAGACCTGAAAAGGAGGCATATCGAAAGTGCCAACGCCGCTTTGAAGTCAAGAGTGAGGGATTGGAGGAAGAACGGGAGTAATACAGAAACACAGCACGACGACGCTTTCATTTAAAAACGAAGTCCAGAGAAGCTCCGTTATATTCGGACAAGAACGTAAGTATAAATCATAAGACGAAGCACCTCTGGCATATCCGCTCGAAACAGTCCTGGACAGATGGATGGACGGATGGTGATGTGCCACCGATGTCAAAAAAGCATAGCCACAGCACAGAGCAGCCAGGTTAAGCTGAGTAGGCGCGCTGATATCGGCCTAGTGTATACGCAATTGCGAACGAATATAGACCTGAGGAATGGGATGACGAGTGAAGAATGTAGTACCATCAAGGAGGGTCGATGATCTATGATGGAGTGGCCGTGGAAGGAAAGAGTAAAAATGACAACCTTCAAGTTGAGCGCTTGAGCCCCTTGCTGGGGCTCTTTTTCAATTACTTTTTGATGATCAGTGAATTGAATGACGTTCGAGATAAAGTGTTATCATTGGCGAGGTATCAGACCGCCTGGTCATGACATCCGGAATGTTTTCCGCTTTCAAATAGCACACCTTGTAATAACCCATCCGCATATCATGATGGGGGTTTTCCGATCTAGGCGTAGACGGAAGGTCATCGGGGCCGCGATGCCGGACCAATTCCACCAGTTGGCATTACATAAGCAATGGCGGATGTTTTACTGCGTCTTACCGTTCGACCACACTGAGCATGGGATCGGCAATGATAGACGTCCAACGTTGGCTGCGTCTCACCTTCTCATTGTTTTGCATCGTGGGCTTGTGGGTTCCGACAACCCATTTCTCAGTTCTGAAATCGTGCAACAATGTGCATCAAGCCCACGCCAGAAACCCGCCTGCCAGGCGAACTCGAGCGAGAAATATTCGTGATTGCAGCCTTGTCATTTCCACAATGTATACTCGCATTACTTCTCGTGGCTCGTCGGGTTCATATATGGTAAGCTCATCAGCTCTCTGATAATTTGTATTCCACTTCAAGATGCTAACCGGCTGCTAGGGTCGAACCAGAATTGTACCGTATCGTGTCGGATAGGGAGAAAGTCATTCCCCCACTCTACTCTGTCGGAGACAGGACCGGCTTGTTGGACTTGGATCGCTTACGAAAGTTCGGGCCTTGGGTCAAGCATGTCCTCCTCGAGTACCGACCCATACGTGAGGTCATCCAGGTGCTCGAATGCTGCCCCAACGTTCACGACCTTTCCCTGCGGGAACTCCAAGGCCCATGCATACGGCTCATCCCCATTCTAGAGAAGCTGCCTCTTCGCTGGATGTCCTTCGACCCCATGTACTTTTTCCAGTGTAAATCACCTGATGTTAGCATCCCGTTCGACCAGCCGACGTTCCACAACCTCACCCATCTCGTCGTCAACACCACGTCCTCTTGGACCAACTGGCAACAGCTTGCCCGTCTGCCCAAGCTGACGCACATCGCCATGATGCACAACCATTCTGTAAACCAGCAGCTCATCGACCACATAACGGACGAATGTGCCTCTCTAGAGCTGTTCGTCTTGTTCTACTGGTACAATCGTCTGTATGTGGATGGAGTCACATGGAATCAGAAAGATCCGCGAGTCGTGATAATGCGGGCGGTGCAGTACAATGTATTCACAGTTCGTTGGGGAAAAGGGTCTCTTGGCGAGGAGGACTTCTGGATAACGGCCGAGAAACGTAAGCAACGAGGAAGCAGGCAGCTTGACGGTAACAGAGGAAGAGGATTAGATAGATTAGATAGATTTAACCAATGATTTCTTTGATCCTAGAAGACTGCTGATTCACTGGATGATGACCAAGAAGAAAATAAACCATCTCTTCGGGGGGAGGAATCTACTATTATTGTACTGACGAAGTTCACTTCTGGACGTGTTTACCGAAGACTAACATACGACAAGTACATAGCTGCAAGTTATCTACATGTTGTCTCTAAGAAGCCCCCGGAACACATACTTACAGATCATCTGGTCGAGGAATTTCTGGAAGTCGAAACCTCCATCATCATTAGGTTTGGGCACCGGAGAAGCAGTACCGCTGCCAGGCCGACTCGGGGTGGAAGAACCAGACGCGACGGCTTTACCAGCACCTGGCCTTCTCGCATCCAAGCCATCTTGTTGCGATGCAAACGATGATAGTGTCGATGGAGATGGTACAACTTTTGCCGATCCATCAAGGAATAGCGGACGAGGACGAAGAGACAGCGCAAAGCTCTTGGCCAGTGCAGCAAAGGATGGAAATGTCGAAGGATTGTATTTGAACATCATGGGCTATCATTGGCTGGAACAGTGGATAAAACCTGTTGTTGGCAGGAGTTCCGAGTTAGTCTCCCTCGGTCGGAGTCTCTATACTTATTTGAACCTGCGAATGACTACGGATATTTCGTTAGGAGTATCCTTTCAGAAATGTTTCAAAAGGTGGCAAATTCATTGCATCCGGCTACTCCAATAGCCAATCATCAGGACACTGGAAAATACAGGAATGCTGCATTGTGGACAATTTGTGGTAGTACTAGACAATGAACTACTTGATTGTGTGGGTTTGCTCGTTTTCTACAAAAAAAAGGAAGCACTGGATCTGGATCGCAGAAAAATAAAACAGAGAAAAGGAGTAGACTACACCGTAGATGGATTCTGGAGGGACATTTACATAGCAGGATCGTGGTTAGTTAGACTCCTCGACGGTGGCGGCAGTGTCAGCCACTTTGGTTTCCGATTCGATGGCGACTTTCTCGTCGGCGGGATACGTATAGGTAGGGGGAGTGGGTTCGTATTCCTCGAAGATCATGGTGATGTGAGAGTACTCTTGTTCGTCCCTGTGCCTGCCTCTGATGACACGGTACAGGACGATCGTGAGGACCCAGAACATGCGGAGCAAAACACCGAGACCGCATCCAATGACGAAAGCGACTGCTCTGCCCTCCCAAAGGCCGAGATTGGCTAGAGAGTAGTGAAGGCGGTTTATGAAGGGTTCGTCATGTCCGCCGAGGGGGTTGCGGTGATGCTTGTGATGATGAATGTGGACAGGACGAGGTCCATTCTCGTATCCACCTTCCTTTGCAATCCAAAACTCGTGTTTTGAATCGACAGGCTTGACAGGGCCAGGGAACACTAAAGTCTGGACATGGCCATGGGCATCGGGTTTGGTGTCGATGAGGGGCCAGCCAAGAGCTTTCCTGAAGGTGTTGGAGATTTCGATACCCTTCTGGCGGAGAGGGCTGACACGACCCTTGCATGGAAGGCGCATGCGGCCTGTCCCCGTTTTGAGGACAGGAGGTTGGTGGACTGCATGGCCAAAACGAATGGTGTCGAGGGGGTGATTGGGTGCCTCCTGCGCACTACTGGACACTCCGAGAGGTGCAGCGACGACCTGAGCAATTCCAGCAGTAGCAACGACAGCTGCTATAGCCGACAATTTCATCGCGAATGAAGGGTTCCTGAGTTGTTTCTTGGCGGATAGCGGGGTTGTGATGAAAGTCGTGTGTCAAGCGTGGCGTTGCCTAAAGTGGAATGTGCGCATCCGTGTCTTGCTCACTTGACCTGGACCATCAACCTGATCCTGAACTGAACGTGATCTGACGCCTCTCTCTCGTCGCAAATACATAATATCTAAATAGAGCCATGTCGCCTTTGTGGGGACGACCTCATTCTTGCGGCACACCGCTAGCTCCGGTTCAAGAACAACCGGAACTTGAACCAACACCACCATGGAGTTTCACGCCCACCTTCCCGCCCCGCATATTCCTGACGATGTTACTATCCCTCAGTTCATCTTCGACTCCAATCACGAGACGAGGCCAAAGAGAAAGAATGAGACGCCATGGTTGATTGAAGACGAGACCGGGAAGAAGTTGTTCGAAACCGATGTATGGGTCATGTTTTCTCGTTCGAGTGTTGCCAAAGATAACACGTCCACCTAGCTGCGCAACCGTACGCACGGACTCGCAAATGGGCTGGGCACCAAGTACAACATAGGTACGCGTGTGCATTCTTTGACCTCGTTCTATACTTAGGGGTCTACAGGGGAGGACGATGTTGGTATGAAGCTACACTTATGCTACAATAGCACTGGGCATTAACCGTGAAATCGATTGACTTCAGTGGTATTGTTCAGCCGCAACCACGTTGGTGAGTGCTTACATGCTTTTAATAGCAGTCTCGCATTCTAAAAGCGTGGGTTCCCCTATTAGATTACCCAGTCGCGATTTGGGCAGTTCACAGACTCGGTGGTGTGATATCGTAAGAAACTCCATCGAAATATCGTTCCTCCTCTAAACTTCTTTCTTTGCTCAGGGGTGCAAATCCGGATTTCACGAAAAGCGAACTTCTATACCAATTGCAAGAGACTAAAGCTTCCGTAGTCATCGTTCACCCCGAATCTTTGCCCATAGCGCTAGAAGCTGCACATGGTGCAGGTTTGTCGCCCGACCGCATTATCTTATTCGATGTCAAGGGTATCCCCGAGAAAGTGCGCGAGAATCATGAAACCGTAAGCAGTCTGCTCGAATTCGGGCTGAGGAATAAGACGAACTATACCGAGAGGTCGCTGGCTCCGGGGGAAGGAAAAACCAAGCTTGCTTTCCTGAGCTTTTCATCTGGTACCACTGGACGTCCAAAGGTTACACAGTATCATTGATGTTCGTATTATTGCCTTGGTTCTCACCTCCTTTTTAGGCTGTCGCGATTCCCCACTTCGCTTTGATTGCCAATGTTATCCAAGCTGCTGCTCATAATAGGGTCAACGAAGATTACTGCGAGTGGGAGGATCGACGTTACCGACCAGGTGATGTGGCAATCGGAGGTAAAGTTTAATTTCTGCGAGTAGTTTGATATAAACTGATCGACGTTTCCTAGTCCTTCCTTTTTATCGTAAGCATTGTATTATATCAGAGTTTCGGCGAGTTGAAGTATCTTGGCCAGATATTTACGGCTTGGTGATCAACGTGGGTCTCGTGCTATTTTCTCTTATCATGTACATATGCGTGTTTGTTTACTGATTGTCCGGAATAGCTACACTTCATTTTGTTTTGCGGGGTGCGTGTTTATCTGATTCGAGTAAGTCACTTCTACTCAAAGACCCACAGATGTCCCTCGTCGTAGTCCCAAAATTCAACTTCGTAGAGATGCTCAACAGCATCGTTCGTCATCGCATAAGTCACCTCTTGTAAGCCTTTCAACCTCCGGCCATCAGCCTACCTTGGGTCTGACGCAGTAACTCCGACCCTATAGCCTGGTACCGCCTCAAGTGGTTTTGATTTGCAAGGTAAGCACGCTCTCCTCTCCCGAAATAAGAATAAGTAACACAATTTAATGCAATCGCTTCAGCACCCTGCCGTAAAGAACTATGACCTTCGCAAATACGTCCGGATGATTATGTGTGGCGCAGCGCCTCTTTCGCACGAGCTGAACCAACAGCTGTTCGAGATGTTCCCCACCGCTCATATTGGTCAGGCATACGGTACGTTATTATCTTTACAGACGCACCTTCTGTTATGAACGGCGCGCAGGGATGACTGAGACGTGCACGGCTACGTCGATGTGGCCTATCACCCAGAAGAGGGGCATATCAGGAAGTAAGTGTTCTTGATTTTGCAACTGAGCCCAGATACTGACGCAAGCTATGTGGTGTCAGGTAGCGGGACACTCCTCCCTGGTATCATAGCGCGTGCTGTGAAACCCGACGGCTCTTTGGCGGGCTACGATGAAGCAGGAGAGCTGGTCGTCAAAACACCTTCTGTCGCATTGGGCTACTCCAATAACGCTCAAGCGTGTGTTCATTTTGTGATCGCCTTGTTTCACTCGTTTTCTCATTTGCTTTTTTCAGGACGAAGGAAACCTTTATTGACGGGTACGATGAACCCTTCACTAGCCTGATTATTCCGTATTAACACTGCGACTTCTGTGATCCAGTTGGGTCAAAACAGGCGACGAGGTGAAAATCGGAAGAGACGGAGAAATGGTGGTGCTTGATCGTCTGAAGGTGCGATCAACCATACGCGTCCTTTCGGCTACACCTGACTAACGCCATAAACTGTATGTAGGAAATTATGAAGGTAGTCAAGCTTTCCCATGACATCGTTTCCATGCTGATGGCAAAATTTCAAGGTCAAAGGATTCCAAGTAGCCCCCGCGGAATTGGAAGGATGCTTGCTTGACCACAACGACGTCTCTAATGCATGCGTTGTGGGCGTTCCGGACGACTATAGTGCGTTATCTCTCAGGATGCTGTTCCCATTTCGGTCATGACGATATCTTTGACAGGCGGAGAAGTCCCTCTTGCGTTCGTCGTCCTAACGGCAGGTGCTGCAAGCCGGGCGGCTCAAAGTAAGAGCGCCGCCGAAGAAATTAGAGCGTCTATCATCAAGGTGAGATCTCTCCTTTTCTTACTAGATAAACAGGTTATATCGATATCCTCATGCTCTATCTGCCATAGCACGTTGCGGACAACAAAGTACACTACAAACACCTAGCAGGCGGGGTAGAGTTTGTCACTGCGATCCCCACCTCGCCCAGTGGGAAGCTACTCCGCCGTGTCCTGCGTGACCAAGCAAAGGAGCTCAGGAAGCCTAAGGCTAAACTATAGTTTATCCGTTATACACGCTTGGTTAACACATTATGGATTGACAGGACGTGCTGATCGAGGTTCTTGGGATATTTTTATAGACCGCATGACACTATATCATATACTGTAGATCAGATCCCTCCCCCTTGGGGAAAGCATTTCCTAGTTCTAACCGATCTTTCACATTTACTGAAGTGCGATGTTTCCTGCTCTTCGGCATCTGCAAACTAGTCCATCATCATCATCTTTCGTACTTTATATGACGTAGGGTTTCTTTTCCTCCCTATTTAAGGTATACTGTATATGCCTTAAAAACATTGTCCTGAAAATTGTCCATCTTGTTATGAGGGAGCCTTACACACTTGATATAAAAAATACATTACTCTAACGCACCTACAGAGCGAATCGGTTCTACAGAAGATTCAGCGACATGAACAATCAGTTTAGCCGACGATCGCTTGTAAGGAAGGCTGCCTCGAATGGGTCCCATTATATTTTAAATCCAGCTTCTCAGGACAAATCCCAGTCGTTTAGAAACCCACCCCCACGACGCGTGTCGATGAGGATAGTCCTCGAACTAATATCACCGTGAAGAAGGCCGCATTTCGTATAGGCATCCCGATGAGCTTAAATAAAAATCTAGAGGTCAGATTGTGAATGAGAACGGAAGGAAGGTTCTTTAGAACTAACCTAGGAATGCATCGTAAATCGCTTGCAGCATTTGTTTTGAGGACGTAAAGTTGTTGAGGTTAGTTGCAATAAAACTCGTCAAAGAGCGATTGTGAGCCCTTTTTCCATAGGGGTAGTGTGAGAGGCATGCCACAGTGCGCTGCGCGTCCATGATTTCGTGTTTTGGGTCTTCCGGAAGCCCGAGGTCCGACTTGTCGCCAGAGGCGATACCAGGGCCATTAGAATCAAGAATGGGCTCGTTCGTACATTCCACGGAGTTCTTGGAATGCATATAGTCCAGAGATATGAGTTCGTTCAAGTGGAGTTTATAGACAAGCCGAGTGCGAGTGGCACTGCAAGTAGGAGAACGAGAACGGGATGCCACTTGAAACGTTCCTCTGAGCCCATCGGAGTGAACCATGTCGTTTGATTTGGTACAGAGCTATGCCCCAGGTTTTATGTACGAGAATTTAATAGGGTTGTCGAGAGCAGGTTCGACGTTGATTGCACGGTTGACCAAGAGTGGTTGTGCTCCAGTGTACTTCCTAAGGATATCTGACCCTCCTCCAGGCTCCACAGCACATCTCATTTCCCGCGCCATCATTCCACATATATGTCACGTGATATACGTGACGCGCTCTAGCTTGCCCTAAACACACACTATTACATTGTTGATCGCATTTCATTGTCCTTACCTTACACCAGATGCCTGCTACTCGTCAATACAGTGTATCTCCTCGCAAATTTCCCCACTCTAGCGACACAGAGTCATTTGAGACACCCGTTAGGAAACGATTTCGTTCATTCGACCAGGACGACAGCCCTTCGAGTTCATCCTCGTCGAGGTCACCTCGTAAAAGGCGTACGTCGCAATAATCGTCTTATTATATCCATATACTAACTGTCGGGACTTAACTAGAGCGGAGGGACTCTCCCAAGAAGCCGCAGAAAGATGTCAATCTAGAGCAGATCCTACGAGACGTTGTTGCCGCACCTTCCAATCATGCCGCAATTCTGGCCCTCAAGACCATGCCCAGAGGTATTTGTTCCGATTTTGCCACCCAACAAGTCATTTGACATTTTCCCCCAGATGAACGCGCTTTGCGCCTCCTAGTAAACGAACTCCTGTACTCCGCCAAAGCCGCTGTTGTGAAACGCTTCAAAAAACCAAAGAAGGGCAAACTGCTGGAGACGGAATTGTACCTGGAGTGGCTGAATGAACTTGATTATGTGGTCTCCGCATTGGATGTGCGTTGACTATCATATTCTAAGCGATTTCCGCGCTGATTGGCATTCTACCAGCTCGCTCTCCAGGCCAAAGTCCCCGGTACTCGGAAACGACTGTCTGGCCTTGGGCGGGTGTCGTATACAATCCTCTACAATTTGGTGGACGAATTCGTAGACGAGGTGAATGCTCACCATGATGGCCCATCCTCGATATCCTCCGAACCATGTCTATACCCCGCCACCATGACCCTCGTTGAAGAGTCGAAGGACCCATCGACTGATGAGCGGTCCGACGAAGCAGTTCAGGTGGCTGAGGCATCGTTAAAGAACATCGACAGAGTCTTAGCGGATGCTGTTAGGCGATATAAAGTTGAATGTGGGAGAAATAACCCTACGTTGGCAAGTCGCATCAGCACCCAAGAGCACGCGCTCGCGAAAGGTTGCTGCCTGCTATGCGAACAAACCGGGTATGGGACGAATGATGATGATATGGGTGATACGCTTATGGAAGAGACGAGGGATATTATGGCGCAGTGGAAGAATGAGGTTAGTCCTGGCCGTTGACATCAGCGTTTTTGACTAACTTTCGAATTGCACAGTACGAGGATTGTGAAGATCAGCTGATAGACTCGGATGAAGAGGCTCCGTCTGAATCCTGATACTTGACACTAATCTACTTATTGCTATGTAAATCTAATGATTGTATTTTAATGATGGTACATACCCATTTCTTGAACAGTTTGTAAATACATATATGATATCGCGCATCATCGGTATATACCTTTTTCCCTGCTGGCAAGAGTCACGCGGCAGCAAGCTAAGCGATCGGCACACGTTTTACTGTTGTTCCTGATTTCCTTCTTGCTACGCCTTGCAAATTTTCCATCCCTACTCTCTTTTTCCAAGTTCAACGACCACTTGACGTGGCTGCTTGAAAGTGAGCTACCTATCACTCATTCTAATAGTTTTATAGTGCTTACATGCCCGCTTCTACAACCTCAAGGTGCTCGCGGTCTTTCGGGACCTTGATCCACTAATCAATGACCGACATCTCGGCCCTGAGCTCAGGCAAGCGCCCCAGGGACGACATAGACCTGCCACAGAAGGAGAATGTCGCGTCAAATCCTATCGTATCTGGAGGAAAGAAGCGTCGTATCGTCTCAGACTCCCTGCTATTATCGAAGCAAGCGCCCCCACCTCAGCCAACGGGTCCGGACCCCTATCGCACAATCCCTCCTCCCACACATGAGTGGATCCAATTGCGCTTCCAACTTAATCGCTTCAAAGGCGTTTATCGCATTGTACAGGTACCAGTAAACTACACGTTCGCCAACCTCCACACCCTTGTTCAATACCTTTTCGGCTGGAACGGCATTCACACCCACAAAACACGCGTCTACACCAATGTCGAAATGTACAAGAGCGCGAACAGAGAGGGTTGCATCAAGAGCTATGGACAAGCACCTGAGTATCCCGAGGGATGGGTTATCCCCACTCTCAGCGAAGAGTTGCAAGAACAGACTCTTTCTTGGTGGAACATAAGCAACAGCGAGGCCGCGATATACGAGGTCGTCGCTTCTGGCAAGAACCAGGGAAAGCTCAAAAACTCTAGGGGTTACTTTTTGGACTATAGCTGGCACTACAAGGTCGAGGATCCCGAGTTGACGCTGGGCGATGTATGGAACATCGACGAAGAGAAAAACGTCAGCAAAGGGGAGTACACCAACCATCATATCGGCCTGATTTATGAATACGAGCTTAATTGTGAGTACTGCCCATTTAATGGTCTAAGCTTCTCATTTTTGTCGCTGCCCTTCATTGTAGGTCCATGGTCGGTCCATATCACGATTGATGACGGCTTCTACAGGAGCGAGTGTCCAGGAAATGATGTATTTATCGTCTCTGCCAAAGGAGCTGTGCGTGTGGTCCTACATTCTTTTATGCTTCACTGCTTACACCGGTCGTAGCCTTCCGTCGAAGAGAAACACCATTGGTCCTCAGATGTAAGTCATATTTCCAACCTTCTTGCATTGCACGAACTGATTTCGTTTATCTCCAGCATACAGAGGGCTGCAAAAAGGCCGTTTCCGACATGCTCCTGCTTTCATCAACTTGGAAGCGCTACTGTCGCAAGGAGATCAACACCCGTACCCTCGGAACTGAGCTGGTGGTCACCGTCTTGAAAATCGGCAATATGACGGATGAGCAAGTAAAGGCCAAGCAAACTAAATTGGATGCTCAGGCAGACTCGATTCGGAAGATGCGTGATCAGAAAGAGATAGAGCGCAAGAGACAAGTTCGAGCTCAGAGGAAACTCGAACGCGAGGCTGAACAGCGTCGGGCGCTTGAGGAGAGTGATTCAGAGCCTGAATACGCCTCAGATTTGTGCTAAGCCTTTCGAGTCGGATTCTTCCTCCCTTGGTCTGAGAGGACTCCCATTATACCCTATTTTCCACAGCGCATTTTGTCGCATAATATCACAAACCACACGCTCGTTAAATAACTTTATTTCTCTCCTTATTTTTATTTCTATGCATATATACCTGCTACCCATGATTATTATATTTTAAATCCCATTTGTTGTTGCTACTATTTTGAATGATTGATGCGTGGACAGATTCGAATGCTTTCGATGGATTAGGCACTGCCATCTTATTTTTTGAGAACATACATTTGGGTGTAGCGAGTCACATACAAGATTGTTTACTCTACTCGAAAGCGGAGCATAATAAGAATGGGGTTGTGTAGAGGCGGCAAGATTCCAATTAGGAAATGTTTTCCATAAATAGAGCCCGTATTTGTCATAGACGTGTCGTCCAAACAATGCGTCACCCAATTTTCGACTGCCTCGCGCTGAACTCTTCACAAACTAATAATTTCCATGCAACCCTAGCTATTATGGCCACTACTTCATATACCATCTCTCCTGAAGCATACTACAAAGTCTTCTTTCACGCTGCGAAGCACCCACACAAACCCGTGAATGGCGTTCTCCTGGGCACTGAGGACGCATCGCACAAGTCAGTTGCCGTAGCCGACATTGTGCCCCTGCTTCACCATTGGACAAGCCTCAGCCCGATGATGGAAATTGGACTTGATCTGGTGCGATCCGCCCTTCCCTCGATTCCCATGCAGCAGGATGATGGATGTTAATGATTGGATTCATACGCTTTGAATTTGAAAGGCAACGCAATATGCAGAGTCGTTGGGGATGAAGATTGTCGGGTATTATCAAGCGTGCGAGAGGCTAGATGACACGTCGCTCGCTCCGGTGGGTGAGAGGGTGGCGAGCTTGATCAAAGCTGGGTTCGAGGATGCAGTGGCCTTTGTCGTACGTCAAACTCGTTCAAATTGACCTTTCCATCGACTTATCATTGTCCACCTCTTTTCAATTGAACAGATTGACAATCAAAAACTCGGGACTAGTGAAGCTGCTTTAGTTGTGAGTGGATACTCTTACTCACCCAACGGCCTTCCTACTTAGCTTTGAATAGCCTTACCTTGCCCAACCATCAACGCCGAACTGGCGCCCAGCACCAAACTCGCCGCCAGCGTTTACGCCAGGGTCAAGGTTCCAACTGGTCTCCTCAGATACACCTGCAGAAGCGGCCAAACTCGTCCAAGAGCAGAATCTGCATTTCGCCTTTGGGGACTTTGACGATCATCTGGAAGATGTGACCATCGGTAAGTGCTCTGCTCAGTTCTCTCGGTCATGGCCTACGAGGCTGTACTATTCATTATTGTTATTTTCGGGAAGCTGATATTTGTTGTGATGCTAGATTGGTTGAGAAACCGGACGTGCCTGCCATAGGCTTACGTTTTGTGCCATTTGAACTTGGTCCACATCGACTTGTATTTGCTCCCAATTATCACGATGGAACTGTATGGTTAATATGGTTACTCGACCTGGATGCTTCGAGGCTAATGTCCCTGGTTTTTACTTTTGAACTGTGAGTCAAGTGCTTGGAATGTGAACCATTTGCCGCTGTGGCTATTACGTACAAGCGGCCTTGCCTTCCTCATTCCAAAAGCTCTGGCCACTATCAGCACATATACCTACCTCAACGTGCCCTCGAGTCTTGCAAGGATAATCCATCAAACGTCGATAATTCCGCGTACGGTGGCCACGTTCACCCACAGGCTGCGCCTCACAGTCCGCGTCTACCGATGAATGTTTCTTCAGATACACGGCCGCTGCACATTTCCCGCCAGGTGATGACATCGCCATAAGACCCCTGCCTCAACCCCCAGCAGACCCTGCCGAAATGGACCAGCCCTCCGCCCAAGCTGAATACTTTGAAAAAGCCGCGAAGTTTTTCGACTCACAACTGGCCGCGCCCGCGCAATTGATCATGCGACTTCAGATGTATATCCAGGTCCCAGTTGTGGCACGGACTGCCATACGACGCGCTGGGTGCAAGACTGAGCCATTATTAGAGTAGGAGCCTTGCTCGTCGTTAACGAAAGTAGACCTTAAGGTCACCGGGGAGAATCACCATGAAACAGTAGGACGAGAGTTTATATTCATATGACGCCCCCGCATAAGCCTCATTTGAAACCACCGAGCGACTTTGGTGATACTCTGGCATGCCCAACTTGTTTCTAAGTTGCTCATTTCCTCGAGCTCGCCTCGGCTCTGCTTTTCCCAAAATGTAGTGCTTGCCAAACAAACCACGCCGTTCAATCGTGTTTTGTACGAGACTTGAGTCGCTTTGCATGGCTTCACTCATCATCCCAGCCGAGCTGATACGCCCGATAATTGAGAACATCACTTCAACATCAACGCTACACTCTTTATGTTTATCTTCCAAACTTCTGCGCTCAGAGACTGAGCCGATTCTTTACCGATCCTTTCCGGGAACCAGCAACGAGGCCCACACGCTATTCCTCACCACGATCGTCAACAACCAAAGATTGGCCGACTTCGTTCGCGTATTTCACAGTAAAGGCGTGATAGGCAATGGGACGTTAGGGGCGCTTACGAGATTAGGTCTCGAGCGTATGCATGGCCTCAAGGAATTGGTTCTTAGCCTTCATCAGGCCTCTTCCCTAATTGCGGCATCTCTCCTCGAACACTGCACATTTTCTTTGGAGATCCTTGTGTGCCACGACCATACTAAAGAAAGTGGATTCATCAAGTTCTTAGAACATCAAGTCTCCTTGAAGTATTTCGAATGGTGGGATAACAGCTGGTGGGATAACAGCCGAGACATCCCCCAGGCCTGTCCTCGACAGCCCTCCCAAATCTGTGCACTCTCTCGAGCTTCGGAACTATACCGATAAGACTCCTTCCAGGACGACGCATTCGCCATTTACAGTGGATGTCTCCCAAGGCGAAAGACATTCAATCCCATTTGTCTAATATCTCGGAGGAACTTAGCCGATTGCTTTCAATGTCGCTAGCGCTCAGGTCCGACTCGGAGGACAAAACTTTCATGCTTCTTTCGAAGTCCCTCCGTTCTCTTGAGTTCCTAGAGCTCTTAGACGGAGATACAGACGTGAGTAATGCTTCCAACTTCATTTCCGTCGGACTAGTATCAATGTCCAAGCTAAAGGCGAATCCCCTCAATTAGGATTTCAACCTCATATCAACACTGCCATGTTTACGGGTTCTTGTACTCTCTTCTAGGAATTACGTTCGAATTCCTGTTGATGAGCAGCAAGGGTGGATGCAGACGTTTTTCGCAGGATGTCCACATCTTTCACGGGTGGATATTTATCATGGGTTCGACAGGTCTAGAAGAATGTATGAGCGGTGGGAAGTTGGAGATGCGCCAAATGAGAGATTATTGACCTACGAGGAGGTCAGTTGGACGTCGGCCTTTTCGCAGAGACTTTGAATAAGTTTGAAAATTGGAGTAGAATACTATGGATCTGGTTGACTTACTAGAATTTTATCTGTTTCATGTAATATAGTATCCACATTGGCCATGGAGATTCTTCTTATTTCCAACGTTCCTTCTCTCCTTCCACTGACGCTTCCAACTTAAGTCTTATGTCTGCGAGTGGGCGCAGGCCACACAGGAACAAGCAGAGCCAAGCAACGCGAGAACGCGACAACAAGCGCGTTTAATGAGTGACAGCGTTACATGTACTACACGGTCACGCGACTAATTTGAAAAGACATTTCGTGTCGCCCTTTCTTCACTCTCTACCATATCCATCTCCCTCTAGCCTTGTCATGTCTCTCCTCACTCCCCCAGCTCGTCCCACAGGGGAGACAAGGATAAGGAGAACAAGTTCTCACCGCCACCGATGGCAGGCCCATCGACGCGCACAGTCGTATGGGCAGCTCAGAACTCAATACACTCCCTCGCGACCCCTCTGAAGCACGTCTCAATTCCTTCAAAGCACCGTCCAGGGGCGACAAAGTCTATTCTCAAAGCGTCTCGCGACAACGCATTGCTCACAGTACCCGTTACCGCCGAACGCGAAGTCACCCCAGAGCCCTCTGACCCCCTCGTAAACCTCAGTTATCTCGACCACCCCGTGGCACAAATTCTATCAAATTCAGATGGCGAAGAGTCTTTAGGCGAACTTATTGAAGGATACAACGTTCTTGCAGCCAGGCTTCGCTCTTGCGTGTCAGACGCGACAGATGCCGACGCATCGTGGCCTCTTTTCCAACCCCTACGGAAGAATACACAGGCGTTTGTCGACGCCGTTGTTCGTGACCTTGGACGTGCTTTCGTAGATCCGCTATCTCATCGCTCCACTAGGGCGGATGGCGACGCGACAGAGCTCCCGAAGTATAGCCTACCGTCACCCCAAAGTAGTCCCGTGAAGAAGAAGGGAGGATTGTCAGAGGAACAGGTCAAATATGCTAGAGATCTCTGCACGACCTGTCATTCCGTTATCAAGTTGCTTGGTGTCATGCTTTCGTTTTCTGCTGTCTACAATGTGTTCCAACGTGAGTTTTACCTCTTCTATCCGTGAATAATAAATTCTAACTTTTTGTATGCTTTTTAGAAAAGCAGCTTGCTGATATTCTAACAGCGCTATTAGCGATTCCTCTCGCAGAGGACCTGCCAACGCCCAACGCACGCAAGACGTGTGCTCTGGCGATTTGGCTTATCCAGGTTCAACGCCTACCTGCCAACGTGTTGCGGCCAGCAGCTGACCGTATCGCATATGCTTTACGTCGAGGTATGGACGGCGAGCTTGGCAAAGAAGGCAAAAAGGGATCCGCGAACGACGGTTTAAAGGTGCATATATTCCAACTTTTTGTCTAGTTGACAATGATTACTGACGTCTTCCTAGGCGATTCACGACCTTTGCGTATATTTACCAGCGGTCTTTATTCCAGCGTTCACTCAACTTCTTCCATCTGTACTATCCAACCTTTTGGCCTCGACTCTGGCTCTGCGAACTCAGGCGTGCCACGCTTTGGGTGGTTTCGTTAATGGTTCGACGTCTATTCCTCTGTCCACTTGCCACACCAAAATAGCGAGCACTGTCGCTGCCTATCTTACCACCGCCACCCCTTCTCCCACCAAGACAGCCCAAATAAAACCAACTGAAGCAGCCATCGTACGAACGCTGCGCACTACCATATCCAATGCCGAACCTACACATGTTGCTCAAGGCCCGGTTTGGGCCATCAGCGTGCTTGCTAGCTTCGTCGTTCTCCTCGGGTCAAGATTATGCGCAGATCAGAAAGTCAACCGCATAGTCTCCTCCCTTCTTAGCCTCGGTATGCGACACAAGAAGAGCTCCGTCCGAGCTCTGACGTGTATCGCATGGCGGCCTGTCGCCTGGGCCTACTTCCAGCCACCGCTGCCCGTGGAAGATGATGAAGAGTCAGAAGTGGATGAAGACTCGTACGTGCAAACGAAGCACGCGCGCCTCGCGCACTGCAAAGTCATGCTCTCCGTCGTCGACTGCCAAGCCGGTGTGTCGACGATCGCCGCTCTCCTGGGCGATGAGTCGTCCGTCGGCGAAGAAGCGCTCCGGCTCTCTATCGAAATCATACAAAACATGACCTCCAAAGCCGGTCATACGTGCCAAGACGCCGTCGAGACTCTCAAGCACATGGTCAGTCTCTCTGAATCAGACCAACAAAACGCCGGAGAGGGATGGGATATGAAGCTGCTCCTACCTTCGAAGCTGTTCTCGGCGAACCCGGGCTTGCTGACGACGGACTTCAAGAGTCTGAGTCATGCGGTAAGGCCGGTGTTCGAACAGCTGGCGATGATTGGGGACATTAGGTGTCTTACGAGAGAGGAGATGGCGAAGGATTGGGTGTTCAAGGGCTTGATGGCCGCTTGGAAGATAGCGCTGGGCTGTTTGGAGTTGTGTGATGATGCAGAGGTGCCTGTGAGTAATGTCCTTTATTTTGTTTTCCTTTCTTTTTTGGGAAGGATTGTGTGCTGATGAGATTTTCCCAGGCAAGCCTCGTCGAAATTTGGGAGAATTTGTTGACAGCGAACGTTGGGTCGTTACAAGGTACGTTTCGGCATATACAATCCTCACTAGCGCCTATATTCATTTTCACTCTGATATAGACAACGGAGATGATGATGCAACCTCTACGTTCGGCTGTTGTGCAATCAAATATCTCGTGTACATCCTAGAGGACCCAAAGCTCAACTTCATGCCTAGAAAGCCAACCGACAAAGCTCCCATGACTGAAGCCGCACCCGGTTCGGACGACACTGTACCGGAAATCGATATCCCGAATCATTGCACCAACGGCGAGCTCCGTATACGCGTCGTGCGGCGTATGTGGCTGACGATGCAGACGATTTTCCCCCACGTTACCCTCCGCGAATGCGCCGAGCTGCTCCTCTCCAGCTTGACGAAGAGCGAGGACCTACTGGTACCGGAGAAGGCCAAGTTGAGTACTACTGCCACTGCGGACGAGGATGACGGCGAGCAGGCGAGGACGGCATGGGTTTCGATGTGCATAGATGTGTTGAGTGTATGTGATGCGGATGCGGTGAAGGCCTTTTGGGGTTGCGAGGACGATGCAGGAGAGGCGAGGTCTCCTAGGCGGCGGGGTGTTACTTGGAGTAAAGAGTATACGAATGCTGTTTGGAAGACGAGTGTCCAGAAGTGGAAGGACGGAGAAGGGTTCTGGGAGGGAGGTGTTGTCCTTCTTGGAGTTCCTTTCACGTAAGTTGCACCTGAATTTGTTCTCAAACTTATTTTGCTGACTGTGATTTCTCTATAGCGATCGCCATGCATGGAACCTCAGTGGTGAAGATTTCGCTCTCTGGGAAGATGTCCTCGGATATACGACGAACAAAGCTTTGGATTGCGGTGTTGATTCATCCAATGTACTCGACTGCATTGCCTTTTTCGTTTCTTCTTTCCAAACACCAGGCGCTGCTCCGGCGACTGCTCTCCGTCTGGTCGACCTCTTATTCTCCCACCTTGATGCTCCGGAGATGCGTGACCTTCCGTTAGGTGTCTTGGAGCTGGCGTCGGAGACCATGCGTGCGACGTACCCACTGGAGCCGAGATACAAGCACTTTGCCATGTGGATGGTGCGCTCGTTGGCGACGGTCATCGAGAATTGTCCGCCAGAGTTTTGTTTGCGTCTGTTGCAAGTCGTACAGGAAGGCCTGTGTTTATGGCTTTCTGACGAGTGTGAGGTGTGGACGGAACATGATTTGACGTACGATGTTAGTGTGCTCTTAGTTTCTTTCTTGTTATTTGCGCTAATCGATCTCCTCTGCAGGTCGTCCCTCTGTATCAGTACGTCATCGTCAGGCTTCAAGCTCTTCCAGAGTCATTCGCCACCCTCGATGCGGTAGCGATCATCCTGGATGCTGTCTTCCACAACAGGGCGCCGGCTCTCGCGGTCGAGGCTTTCACTGATTACTGGAATCTTACCTATGCTCGCATCTCTCCTCCTGAGGAAGGCTGGTCCGGTCCTATCCGCCACTGCCTCTGCGCCGTTGGCATCCTGCCCCCGGAAGAGCCGGACCTCCAAGCAGCTACGACAGTCGCGAGCGACGTCCCATCTTCTCCTCTCGCGTCGGCGTTCAATGCTCAACTATCTTCCCCACGAACTCCGATTGCATCATCGTTCTCGACTCCGCCCACAGCTGTTCTCAGACGCGAGGCCTTATCCAGGGTGCCTTCACCCCAACGACCGCAAAAGGTCTTTGGAACTTTCCCGATTGTGCCCTCTACTCCCCTATCTCCTGTTCGCCGACGCACATGGAGCTCTTCGGAGAGGAGAACGCCACTTTCTTCGATTCAGCTATGCGGTTCGCCCACGAAGCGAAGACGGCTTATGTCAGATGAGAATAACGAAGAGGACAAGGAGAACCTCGCCATCGGGAGCATCGTCCCTGTGGCCGACCGTATCGCAGAGTTGGCTAAGCCTAGTGCGAAGAAGCGTCGACGCGAGGAGGATGAGGAGGAAGAGAAAGAAAGATCCAAACCGGCATCATCACCACCGAAGAAGCTGAGAGGGAGGATGAAGCCCAAGTCGAAGCCAGTGTCGAAGAAGGCGAGAATTTCGTCTCCAGCCCCCAGTGTTGGCAGCCTCAGTAGCAACGAGAGCGAAGATGAACGATGGGTCGAGGCTGCGTTGACACAAAGTCTGCCCTTCCCATCCATGGATTCCACAAAGGAGGAGCGAGACGTCTTTTCGGTCCCGGAGGCAACGATTCCGAGAAGAACTCGAGGTAATCGTCTGGTCGCGATCTCAGCTGAAAATCCTAGTCATGAACTTCAACATCCACCAACGACGGAGCGAGATCACGCTACAAGTGTGGATGGCCACTCGACGAGGATACCCATCCGGAAGATCGACTTGACCAAGATACCGCTGCGGAGGTCTACTAGCATTCCTGAGGCACTCCTCATGGCTGTTTCTCGCCAGAAGAGAAAACGCAGCGACAGCGACGACACTGAATGTGCCTCGGATCTGAACGACCTAGCCTCCTCGGACTCTCCATTACCTGCTCTACCCATAGGCCGTCCTCGATACATCAAAAGGGCTTTCTCATTGCCTTCCTCCGACTCTGATATGAGAAGTACTCGGTCGATGTCCTCTGACGACGATCCGCACCTTGGGCAGGTCACACCTCA
The DNA here is from genome assembly GCA_015499995.1 of Flammula alnicola. Taxonomy (NCBI): domain Eukaryota; kingdom Fungi; phylum Basidiomycota; class Agaricomycetes; order Agaricales; family Strophariaceae; genus Flammula; species Flammula alnicola. Next base: position 32,288 of record JADNRV010000159.1, on the reverse strand, counting down.
CCATCTCATTTCACCTGCGCTGCATCGCAGACCTGGTAGTCTTAGCGGCCGATTGCTGTCCGCCAGGAAATATACGCCGATAGTTATGAAAGACCTCTTCGGGGACGAGCTGCCCGGCAGCGACGATTCGGTGGCCACTTCGAGCTCGTCGGGATCGGAGTCGGACTCACCGACAAAAGAATTTGTAATAAGGCAGTTGCAGAGGACGGGTTCATCAGATTCGATTTCGAAATTCTCTTCCAAGACTTTGATAGCATAAGCTATGGCATGCTCGTAAATTTATGTATGTAGATAAACTTCTCCTTTTTGTTCTGTATTATTATCGTTATGTCGCTGCTTTTACATTGTACCTTAGGTGAATACCCTCAATTCAATAATACCCATTGCAATTCTATCACGAGAGAGTGAGATGCAGTCAATAAAGAGCGCAGAATAGCATTAACCCCATGGATGAAATCGAAGTTGGCAAGAGCTGTGTAGGCTGTGGCACTCTCATGGTCTCAAAACAGCTACACAACCCAGTACATTCATGACTCCGTTGTCGAACATGGAAAGAGTATCACCGGGTCGCCCTTAAGGCAACGAAATGTGCCCACGTACGGCGAGGGAAGGAAGCCCATTTCGCTGCAAAATCGGGATGAACGTGTTGCCAACGGTCGTATTCATCGTAGGGTTAGTAAGGTCCAGGATGCTGATATCACTATGAACCCTAGGACGAGGAAATTTTCCACGTTTGCAAGCCCGTCCTTCGAGGAAGTTCTTCTCGTCTAACAGGGAAAAATGCTTGGTGTGCCGGGCGCATTCCCCGTTAGACGAGAAATTTCATAACCGGGAGAGACCTAAGTAGGAATAATTTCCTGCCCCATGGCCACCATTCCCGGTTTCGGCTGGCGGGGGTTTACCCGGTAATTTTATGCAGTTTCACGAAGAATCTTTCCTGAGGCCTATTTCTCCCAGTATTCACAGCCTTTTTTACTCGTATCCACGGCAACTTTTACTCGCATTCAGGTGATCTTTTCTCGTACAGCGGCAATTTTTTCTTACATCGGATGGTCTATGATCACTCAAATCAGTCTGAATTACTAGTGGTAAATATAAATAACATAGTATGTACACTACAGAAGAAGGTAGTCATGGTCGTATGATGAAATAATAAATGTAGAATACAAACCAAACCGTCGCCGGATACTCAGCGTCGCTAACGTCATCGACGCGAGCCGCACCAAAGAAAATGTGTGATTGATGCTACTAAGGAAGCTAGAGAAAAAGTATATGAGAGAATTAACTCAATTAGGATATCTGAAATATGCAGAATTAAACTTACCAAGCGAACTCATATGCACCAACCCAACGCTACACTACTTTTTTTTCCAACCGTCTATCTAGTGATGGGCACGGGTTCCGATACCCGTGCGGGTTTGCGGGTATGGGTATGGCGGGTGCGGGTGCGGGTGGGCTTTGAGTGACCCTCAGCCAACCCGCACCCGTGCGCCTGGGTCACGGGTTTTCGGCCGGCACACGGAAAACTCCGAAATATGTGTCAAACAGGTTGAATAATTAGTTATGTAATATAGTTTGCGAAAATTTAATCTAATTCTAATTCAACATTGTTCTGTTGGCATAAGTTCTCACGACACCCCCATCAAACCCGCACGGGTTTCTGTACCCACGGGTCACCTGCAAACCCGCACCTGCAAGCACGGGATCCCGTACCCGTGGCCACGGGTGCGGGTTTTGGCGGGTACGGGTGCGGGTCAACAAAAATTCGCCCGCGGGTTACCCGCGCCCATCACTACGTCTATCCCAATGACGGTCCTCTGACTGCACGACGAATGAACTTAAAGAAGCAATTGAGGAGTTGAGATGCGAGCGGTGACACTCTGAGTCATGGAGATTTGTGGAAGTTGGAGTACGGAAATCGATGCTGAGATGTCGGGTCCTATCACAAGATGGTCAGAGAACAGCATATGGAAGCGATAGCGGCTGACTGGTTCACACGCGGGCCTTGCCCAAGTGTTCTTGTTACACAGCTAGCGGGGTAGCATTTCCTTGGCATTTGCAAATGGAGAATGATGAGAAAATCAATAGCACCGCAGAAAGCAAGAGATGAAGGTCGGCGAGGAGGATCCAGACGGCGGTGAGAGGGTGAGAGCAACGAAATCATAATGGAATTCAAATTCCGCACTCGCCACTAGGCGGGATCACATGACACTATTTGGACTTAGGAGATTTTTCGCTAACGTCCCGCTCACAGTAGCATTCACTATCTCGATGAGCTGACGAAGTACTAGTAGATTGCTATTACCTGAGTTACTTATGTAACGTAGTCAGCCAATTTGATTCTCAATTCTCAATTTCTCACTAGTACTACGTAGTAGATGGCTTTTACCCATCGGATACCTGCCAGACCAGGAAAAAATGACTTGATTTGAGCTTACTACAAGCTTACTATGGTCCTTGTATGGTCCTTTTATTAACTAAGGTAAAGAATAAGTACACAGTAGCCAAGTCTCAAAATTGGTTTAGATATTAGAAGGGAGAAACCTTCGCGGTAAATTTAGTAGTAATCTGCAGTGGCGAACGAGACAATAAATCCGGTGAGACCAGAAAAATATTTACCAGTCTGAAGCCTGGGAAAAATTTCCAGAATGGCTTTTACCTGTCGGATACCTGCCAGACTGGGAAAAAAGAATTATTCCTTGCTAAACCAGGAACTGTGACCGGGCATAGGGTTCATAGTGTATATGATACTCAATGATCGGTAGCTGTTCATCTGCCAACTGCGAGTGCATCTCCTTGAAAAATCGGAGCGCTTCAGCTGCAGTAAACCGACGTGGCAAGTCCCGAGTCGTCATTCTATCCAAAAGGGGTGCCAAAATGGGGATATGTTGCGCGAAATGCTGTCGAGTTCAACGGTCATGAACAACAACAACAACAACAACATACAACAACAACAACAACAACAACAACCACCACCATCCCCGGTCGCTGGTGCGTCGTCGCTGCTGTTCCGGCCGCCTTCGAGCTTCGAGCCCTCGAGAGTCGTCGTAAGCTACATCAAGCTCAGTACCGCTCGGCCTAGCCCAGCGAGGTCTCGTCCAAACCACCAATTCGAACCATCAACCGCCACGAAAAATTTCACCAACCACCAACCAATCATACCATGTTCCCTTTACCCCCTTTCAAACCTTGCCCTCCCATGCTCATATCAAAAGCCAAGCTCAGATCCCTCCATCGATACAAGATATTCCCAAACCATGTCCATCTACCTACCACCAAAGCTGCCTGCGCTCGCCTTCGCTTGAGCCGAAAACATGATGTAGCCGAGAGAAAACGACGAACGGAGCTCATCACGCTACTGGAAAAGCAATTAGAAAGATTTTCGCGCCAGTTATCGTCTCTGCAAGCCGTCCATCACGCCCAGTTGTTCTACCTTCAAACCCTAACACACCCGGCCACTCTCCAGAACGACGACCCCGACACTCTATCCCACTCTTCCTCCATCCTTTCTGAAGCAAGGACCATGTTCCTATCACAAACCTTTACCCTCTCCCAGTCACGTCCAGCTTTTCCCTTGCCATTGACTCTCCCTCACCTGAACCCCGAGCCCATTTGCATACACACACTTCTATCCGCAGACCGGTAGCTTTTCCCACAGGGTTTTTGATGCACCCGGCACTAGCGACATCTTCTTTTTCATTCAGACTACCAATTTTATATACAAACGGTCTATCGAGGTTATTACTTTAGTAACCTTAGCTTCCTGTAAGCGTAGGTAGATGTCATATTGTAACAATTGTAACAACGACAGAAATTCGGCATATACGGCATATCCTTGCCTGAAATTTGTTGCAAACTTCCCCTCCCATTATCCCAACGTCAAACGAAGAGGGATTGCAGTCAAATTCCCCTTGGGCAGTGTCCATAGGCAGGTTGAGATGACAGCTGGTATGGTAGTTGGTACTGCACCTCCTTTACTTCAGGAGGGCCATGATCGAGATGTCGAAATCGAACATCGCGTACAAAAGACGACCCTTGGACCGGAGGTCTGGGCGCATGGCATTCTTTTCATAGCAAATGTCATCTGCGAAATGATTCACCAGTACGTTATCTAGCTTGATGTCCTGCAGAGGACATGAAAATCGCACTATAAACCCTATGCCCGGTCAGAGTTCCTGGCTTGGCCAGGAATAATAATTTTTTCCCCGTTTCACGGGTAGTCGACAGGGAAAAGTCATTTCGGTAAATTTTCCCAGTCTTGAGACAGGTAGATATTTTCCTGGTGAAACCAGATTTTTTTCCCCTCACAGATGTTGGGCGGATTCTTATCAAAATTTCTCTAAGTCCAGCGGCATAGAAAGCATGTGATATGCAGCACGACGTTACACCGAACTTGCACGGACATTCAATTTAGTAATTTCCTGGCTCTGTCTCTCACCATCATTGACATCGCTCAAGGCGAACCTCCTCTCTATACCATCTCATGCCATCTACGCCAATGGTCGCTTTGCTCGTATGTGCTTACCTATTTGAAAGAGCTGAGCTTATGCCCTTTGGTAGCAGCAGATACAGGATCACACGTGGGTTCCTATCATCTCAGGAGTCAGCCGCCATTGTACAGCAACACCGTGTCCTCACCCTGCAATCAGATAAAGCTGATATCCATACCTTGATGTCTCAACATACATCTCCCAACCACGCCTTCAATTAACTCAGCCCGCCGTTCAAACCTCAACCCCCTATGTGGCTTCTCCCCTATGCAGCATGGACAACATGACGACCATCGACATCTTCGGTCACCTGGGATGAAGGGATTGCAGGGTTGGAGGAAGGAATACCTTGGTGTATATGGCTTGCTCTAAAAGGTCTCCTTCTACTACTTTTATTTATATGGCATTCTAATCATTCACTTACCAATCCCCAAAGGCGAAGGCTTCAGCAAGGACACCAGTCTCCAGATGCCGTGACAGCCACATCATCGACAAAGTGAACATCTTAAATGTTTACCTTGCCTGAAATGCAACACATTGACAACATTAGTGATCACGAGTAGCTTCCGTAGGTCTTCTGATTCTATGCACCAGTTTATACATTTCTTATCACAACTGTAGATTTTTTGTTCCATCGTACCGCTACAGCTTCCTATTGATACCATACATACTAGATCTCACGTAGATTACCATTATTAAATCAGGATTATTTGAGCGATCTGTAAACGATCCAACCTAAGAAAGAATTACTTGAATACGAGAAAAGATTACCTGATTACTAGTAGAAGTATCACTGAATACGAGTAAAAAAAACCGTGAATACCAGGAAAACCAGCATTAGGAGATATTCTGCGTGAAACTAGACAAAATTACTGGCTAACGCCCACCAAACAAAACCGGGAATGGTGGCCATGGGGCAGGACATTATTCCTAGGCCACTCCCAGTTGCGGAATTCCCAGTTTGACGGGGAGTCACCGCGTCTTCCCTTACTTTTTCCCTGGTGAGACCAGGAATACTCCTCAGTAGGACATGGTGTCTGCCCAGGAACTTTATCTGGTCTTGGGGTTCATAGTGTCGTTTGCAATGTAAACAGAAGACAAACTCACGCGACGGACAATATTGTGTGCTTGTAAGAAAAAAAAAGTCAAACCCTACACGTATGACATAATGATACTCGTAATAATGAAGAATAAGTGACACGGCCTACCTTGAGCATCGAATGCATGATCTGAAGAACTTTGCGCATGACATGGCTCTCTGGGAGGGTTATTGAAGAGCCCCATCTGATGCAAAAACAGTTATACAGGACCTAGGTGGCCGCTGACATTGGTTTAAGCTCACCTTGGCATTCCTGCAAAGCAAAAGTTTTCAATTGGCAAAAGATCAAGAGCCGGAATAATACAGTTTTCTTGCAATGTGTCTAGACTTTGTTTGCTCAGGAAGCGCAAAATCCGATATTCGTCGCTGTTGTCCTCGACTAGCTTGGTCGCGACGTGGCGCTGTCGAGAGTCTTGTAGGCTCAATCAAATCCCCTCTCACAACATGAGAGGGGCTTATAACAAGGTCCGTGTTTCATCAGGGCAGTGTCGACTTTTGGCCAAATAATTTATACCGTCGGCTGAGAGCATTTCCGAGGCCAGTTTAGTAGACAAATTATGTTTAGTAGGATCCTAAGTACCTAAATATGAATTTTTCGTATTTTAAAACCTCGGGCAGGTGAGACTGGCTGCGACGCAAAACGACGTCTCATTCTCTGCTCATTTTGTAGCCTCAAAATCGTTTGATCGCCGGTGTCACAGGTGGGTCACATCGGCCCGCGGCGCATCAACGCGCAATATCGTATCGCTCAATATTGTTCACTTTTCCCTCCTTCTGGCATGGCTCCTGGGCAGAAGCCTCGAGACCAGAATATTGTAAAAACCCTTGAAGCTGTCAAAGGCTGTGGCTGGCGCTCTGAAAATCAGTCTATTGAGGCCTTTTAGCCTTCAAGCGAGGCTGCCCAGAGCCTGAGCCTTCGATATCAACCCGACTCTGCCTATGGCCCTGAGCGTATCAGAATGCGTTCGGGATGCGCGAGGTGTTCAATTGAATTAGAGGCTGTCTCTTCTGTAGAGGACCCTCCGTACGCATTATCGACGCTCATGGCGAGCGCGTAAATATTGTCGTGTTCTGTTGTCCGTCACGCTATCTCAATCCGGCAACTAAAATAATGTAATGATTGTAATCAAAGACTACAATTTGTTGTCTAATGGTTGTGACCGGTTGCACTGCCCTCCCATGTGACGGATTTTCAGACAAGACCGTCCACGCGTGGACGGTCTTGGTACGAGACTAGAGAGTCTTGCGCGAATAAGACTTTTCCCAAAACATACGATCGAGAATAAAAAGTAACTTAGACTAGGGATAAAAAGCTTGTGTGAGATGGGCTCTCACCGAAATGTCTGTTCTTTCGATCGCGTCTTCGAATGGAAGGATAGGTAGCGCCTCCGGTGATGGTTCACCATGTGAGTTCATGGTGCGTTGGTACGGTATTGGAACCAGCGAGTGACATCCGGAGAATCCCAGACTCGGAATTGCTCGCTTTCAAATTTTCAATTACGTCGGCATCCACTCCTAGACTAAATGGGAACATTATCTTTATGTCCGGCGGGTTAGGGCACACTTTCATAATGAAAATTTGAGAGCAAGGCCACGAATTGTCGAGCACTTCAAGTTCAAGCTCAAGTTGTTGGGTATAGTCCAAGTCTCGAACCCATCCGTTTCGGGCAATTCACCGTGTGAATGTTTGCGAGTGATAGGTCACATGACACAAGTTGATTCCAAATTTATCTCGGTCGTTTGACAATAACATCACTTCACTGCAAGTAATATCACGGAGAGTCGTCCACTATGGAGGTACGACTGTCTACTTTTGTCAGATTCCTTACTTAATCCTCCCCTTAGCAACCTGATTTACACATTCCATTCCGACTTGAACTCGGAGAAGCTTTTGACGAATTCGAACGAATGGCATTTTGGGATTCGGCATCCACAGTTCAATGGTTCCGTGAACGTGGATACACCCTTTACGAACGACAATTCTACGAGGGAATGCCCACGTATCATACGATTCCCGCACTTCCATCAGCAGACTTCGTTGAAGCCGACTATCCGTATGCCTATCATAATGTTCAGCCGGTGCCACTGTCAATGCGTACTAGTGTGTCAACGGTTAGACAATAGCTCATTTCCTCTATATTACTTCTTCCAGCTGACCGACTTCTGTTTACCAGGGTAAAGTTTTATTTGCGCAAGACTCTCAACAACGCCACGTTGCGATTAAACTAGTGCGGGACAATAGCGAAGAATATCGCATTCTGCGTTTCTTGAGCCAACAAAGCATGGAGACACTTAAAGAAAACTGCATCATTCACGTTCTAGACTTTTTGCCAGCTCAAGGTTTCTGGCTTGTGGTCATGCCAAGGTGGGTCCATAACGTTCCCTGATATTGTGTGATAATCTTATTTTTCAGATGGGGGTCTGCGATTCATCTTCCTAAGGGGCGCACTATGCATGATATTCTGCAGATAATGTACTCCATGCTGAAAGTGAGTTCCATTCGTTGACATAACTACTTATCTAGGTAATCGGCATTTTCAGGCCTTAACGTTTCTCCATGAACACAATATTACTCATCGTGTAAGCCCACTTTCGTACACACGTCGAGCGGCATTCATGATATCTTGTTTCAGGATATGAATTTAGGAAATGTTTTAGTTAACCATTTTTCAGACCACCTCTCTCTGCACCAAAATGACGTGCGTTCGGATCTTCGTTCGAAGGGGCTACTATTATACGCAGTCTTCGATTTCGACATTTCTATCATGGTACCTCCTCAAGTACTCAAAGAGGAGTACCGACTGCCGTACCAGCTGTCTTGGTGGGGCACTTTCAACCAGCCTCACGACACTGCGCAAGGTGAATTCGACTACAATCCCTTCTCCTACGACGTAGGAATGTTAGGCGTGGAATTTTGCAATCGTTTCCAGGCAAGAACATCGAGCATACATCGATTTACTGTTAATGATTCTCATTGTATCTGATTTCAACAGCATTTCGCACGAGAAATCCCCATGTTGGCACCTCTTTTAGATAGGATGACGACTCGCGACCTGCGACGTCGCTTTACTGCTGCTGAGGCTCTCCAATTCTTCGAGGACATGCGCTCACAATTGACGGATGTGCAACTCGAGACATTTGAGTATCCGCCGCACTATGAGGATTTCAAGTATTACGACGAATACGACCGTTGGCAACATGTTCCACCAGATTTTGCAGCGAAATGGGCAGCGTATCGAGAGCCTCCCTTACCTTTTACGATCAAAGTCATTCGCACCATTACCCTGAGCGAATGGTTTCCTCCCTATGTTGTCCCCTGGATTCGTTGGACATTCTTCAAGTTGACTTCATTTTCTTGGCATATCTGGACTCGTTTTTGGGGCCACAAGGCCCTTTGATGATTCCCTACTCTTAAGGGGAGACGGTGCTACATTAGATTCGTTTACTGACGCGTCAAGCCCCTGCGGCGCGTAAGGATCGGTGCAGCATCCGAGGACCTAAAGGGTACTAAAATGTAGACTGTACAATGCATGGATTCTAACGTCCTCAGACGTACGCGCATGTTAATTCTAAACTTACCACAACGAAAGGTATCTATCCTCATTCATACACATCACAACCATATTCTCGGTTTCCTTCACGCATGAAAGTCATGATATGGTCTATGAAAGTCCAAAATTCATTAGTTACTTTTATAGCACCGAGAAATAAAGGCGGCAGACCTCCCAGTGTCCTAGTCGTGAATCCGACCTCGCAATAGCAGTAATAATCTGTCCCCGAACACACCGTATCAGCAACCAACAACACGAGAGATATTAAAATACGTACAAAGCCACTTCCGCCTGAACACCTCAATCTCCTCACGTCCCAGCACCTTGCTCGACTGGTGGCTTCTCAGCGCATATTCCTTCTGCAGCGCAGGCACAATCACCGCCTCGAACTTCTGTATGAACCGCCGGCGCCACTCGCGGAGTGTGCGCGCGTAGTGCGGGCCGATGTTTTCTATGGACTCGACGATGAGGCGGCCTTTGGAGCCATCGGTGAGTGTGGACATGAGGAATGTTAGCGTTGGGAGGAAGCCTCCGGGGAATACTGGCAATACGTTTGCGTTAGACGTTTCTCCACGTGGAGTACAAGGACTTACTCTGTTGATGGAACAACGCCGAACCCACGATTTAGATTAATCAATGCGTGTCAGACAACGTAACGCACCCATTTGCGTATGAAGTCTATTTCTCTAATATATCGCTCGAATCCTAGTCATCGTTCAGATTCAATAAGAACACCAGGAATAAAATAAACCACTTACTCGCTTCTGGTATACTGATAACCTGCACCACCCCAACCGCGCCCTTCCTCTCCATCGCCCAATCCACCACGCGCCAATACTCGTCCAAAAACTCCCTCCCCACCGCCTCTATCATTTCCACACTAACAAACCGTGCGAAGCGCCCCTCCCACTCGGCGGGCATATTCCGATAGTCCATCAAGTGCACCCTGATCCGATTGCCCAGCCCGCGGGCAGCGATGCGCTGCTCCGCGAGCACCTTCTGCGCGCTGGACAGCGTGAGCGTGTCGATCTCGACGTGGGAGTGGGCTTCTGCGACGCGGATGGCGAGCGCGCCCCACCCCGTGCCGATTTCGAGCACGCGCACGCGCGCGCCGGATAAGAGGGGTGGCGGGATGTGCAGTTTGTCGATGATGTGTTGCAGTTTGCGGATCTGCGCGTCGAAGAGGGGGTCTGATTCTGGGCCTTGTGGGTATTCGTTGATGTGTTCAGGGAAGTGGAGCATCTCTCGTTGCGCGTCACCTGGGTCCGATGATGGAGGCGACGGTGGGAGCGCATGCATCGGCGACAACCGCTTTAGTCCCTGTCCACCGCTCCACTTACTTTGAACGCTCTTTTCGCCTGCAAGATCTCCGTCTAATTCGGGGAAGATGGCACATGAATATGTCATGTCTTCTGAAAGGAAGCCTTGGGAGAAATTTAACTCAGTCGTAATTTTATTGAAGTTCATGGTTACCTGAAAACATGTCGTTCGAGATATCATAATGAGCAGAAATGTTGGACCGTGAGTTGCTGATTGTATTCAGGAAGCGATACGATGTGATTTTCTGTGGGAGCGTGAAAAGATAAGACAGACGCGAGTTGAGGTTGGAAAGATTTTCTCTGTTCTCCAAGAAAATCTGAACTACAGTCAGTCACATTTAGAATGTGTTTGCAACTGACAACGCACCCGGAACAGCGAGACGAGGTCGTCACATTCGACGTCACCGTACATGTATGCCTCCGCGAACCCCAAGTCGCTCATGGCACAAAGGCGAACCCAGAAAGCGTCATTGACAACACGGAGTTCGGCCTTCAATCCAGGATTGGCATTTTTTGATACGGTGCCAGGATCGGGGATAGGGAAAGTATAAATGTGAGAATACGTGAGCACACGTAGCTGCCCGACGGTGATATTCTGCATCAACCTGCATTGAGTACGACGGTTCAGCATTGCCATTTCAATAAGAAAGATGAACGTACGCTACAACAGCAGCCTCAGCGAGACGAGCAATAGGGGTCCAACTGGTCCTGAACGCTGTCTCGGCAACGCAGTTCCATGCTCTGTCCGCTATGGAAGAGACGGAAAACGGCGGTTTGGCGTCTGGCAAAGACATGGGAGAAAATGTGGGCCGTTGCCAACATTTCTGCCCCGTACTTATACCGTGGCCTGCAAGGTGAAATCGGCAAAGACGGTTGCTGGATTCGATCCCTACCCAATCCTTGGTCACCGTTTCAATCACGATCGTAGGCTAGCACTCCCAATTTTGGCCTTGCTTACCATCTCATGAATTCATGAAACTTCTTAAGTCAACGTTCATTTCGCGGTAACTGTCAGTGTCTGAACGAAAGCAAGTTCAGTTACAAGTCTACTTCCTTCCTCGGGGTACTTACTTACCTGTGCGATGTCTGTTCTGAAACCGATATGGAAACCGATGTGGTCCCAATCGTTGCTAGCCCCCGTCATCAGACCACTTTATCGTCACACAGCGCTCAGCTCTGGTCTCCCATAGCGTGTCCTCGATTGTGTGCGGTATCTGCTCAACATCAGTATGTATGTCAATTAGTCTGACACTCACAGGTCCTTCCCAGACTATTCCCCATGTATTTTTGAAGTGCAAAAGCCTCAATCCCGATAAGCCCGATAAATGACGTACGTGCAGCCACGTGGTTATTTCTAGATCTGGTTCCGTTTTGATCAAATTTCACTCGCTTGTTCTCTCTCGTGTTCTGAACCAATGTCGGGTAACGAGGCGTTGCCGGTAAATAGCTACCTCAGGTATTGTCGCATTCTCAACACTTATAATTCTCAAATGCACGTTGCTTATCCCGTTATCGACATAAATATACCATTCTCATTTGAGTTAGGAGAGGAATACGACGCCACTGTCAGCTGCACGCGTTCGAGGAACATCGGTTACATTCTCTATAAGGTAGGGGTCATTATGATCCAACCACCCTTATGTAAGCAGACAACGAGCTCGCTATTCCTTGGCAACAAAAACATATCCCACACTTTTGAAAATGTAGAATTGTAGCCTTTAATAATCCTTGCAACTCTCAGTTTACAGATTTGAAATTGATCAAGTTTTAATAGAGTTATTGACCATTCTTGGAAAAAACCTGATTTTTTTCCTGTGGTTTTTTTCGTGCATTTCCATTCATCCTGCAACTTTTTACATTTTTGACCTCAAAGATTTTGCCGCAGTTTAGGGTTAGGGTATTATGTAAGCTACTATAAATGGACATCGGCCTGCGCGGCATGGTCTGCCGACAGCCCCGCCGCAAACACCCCACACTTTGCACACTGTCTCAACGTATAGAGGGCAGAATTCTACATATATAAGGCATTCAAATATATTATAACACACCAATTGCCTTCCAATGCAAGTCTTAAAATATTTTCACCTAACTCAATTATCACTGAAAATACCGTCCAAAATTTCTATTTTTTCTTGCAGGCCAGATTTTGCCGCTTATATAAGCGCTTACATAAGCTAGCTGGTTCCTGATGGCCCCTAAGATAGGCTTCACGCGTTGTGGTGATGTTTACATAAGAAACCGTGACAAATCCACCAAATCCGGCAGGGCATTTCGACAACAAATTTTTTGCAAAATTCGCTTCCTAGAAAGTGCAGTAAATCCAAATTCTGACCTTTTGTAGGAAAGCATTTTCCGAAAAGTGATGTTGCCGTTGTGCCAGGACGGAATTGAGGACGAAGATGGCCAAATCAATCGTGATGGCGGGCCTTGAATTTGGCCCGGGTCACGGCTCGTCACGCTGACATAAACATCACCACAACGCGTGAAGCCTATCTTACCTTAGTGGGATTTCCACAAAAAACGGCTACGTGTCGCTTGCTAAAAGGCCGTCTTTCCCGTTCGAAGATTCCGCGGAAGCCCAATACCCTACGCTTATCACGATACTAAAATACTGGACGCCATGATGGTCCCACTCCGAGTCCGGACACGAAAGATCCGTAAGTAATCCTTTATCCCGTACTGATCTTTTTGAAAGGCTTAATGTTTTTATTATCAGGGCGAGTCATCTTTGGCAGGACACAGTGAGGCGACACGACAGCGACGAATATCGTATCTTGCGTTTCTTGAGCACACAAAGCCATGAGACTCTCAAAGGAGAATTAAGTTAAGTATTCCCGTTCTGGATCTTTTACCTGTCATGACTAGGTGATCATGAGTGCGATCGCCACTTCGACTTTCTCTGGAGTCTGATGTAGCTCTCATTCCTTTCCGTTATTCTGGACCGGGCTCTGCGATCCACCTCCCAAAGCCGAGTACTATGCGTGATATCGTGCAAATCTGAGAAATCATGCACTCCATGTTGAAATTGAGTATGTCTATTGCTCTCGAGTCTTTTTAAAGGATCAACGTTGGCTATAGGGCCTGGCCTTTCTACATTCACATAATATTGTCCATCGCGTGAGTTAGTTTTCTATATACGCATCACGAACCAACGTTGAATGTTATCTAGGACATAAATCAGGGTAATGTTCTGGTCAACCATTTCGGAGACGACCGAAAAGTGTTGTGCGCCAGATCTTCACTCAAGGGGTTGCTTTCATATGCCCTGTTTGACTTTGATTTAGCTGTAATGTTCCCTCCAGACGCACAGAAGGAAGACTACCGACCGTCCTACTATCTTTCGTAGTGGGGTACCCCTAGGATCTCGAATGGTCACAATCTCGAGATGGCGCAGAGCTCAAGTGCAAATTTCTATCGCGCTTCTTGGTTTCACCATAGAGGATGGTGTTTCCGACCTCCATACCAGAGCCAGCCTCAACGCATTCCCAAATATATGGGTGGAAGAATTTGCGCAAGTTGCGGCATGTTTGAGAGAGGGAGTCCAATGCCTCACGTCGAGCGACACGCTCGTCGACATCAATATCATTAGTATGAGAGTTCCATTTGGGGTTCCTGGATAATACGACAGAACCTCCAGTAGTAACTCATCCGAAACCTTGACAGTCCGCTAGAATTGACATTCAAACTGAGGCTGGCAATCGAGGGTACGGTGCTCTCATGTGGTACATCTTGGGTCGTTGCTCGCAGACGCTTGGAACGGAGTCTGCCATTCATATGCTCGCACAGCTACTTTGGGACTTTGTGGTCTTATAAAGTCGATGTCGCGTCAGTCAAGACGACTGTTGTGGAGAAACGCGGTGACCCACCAATTGTCGGACACGTCACGCGACCACTGGGCAGACGCGCCGACCATCGAGCAACCAACGCGCAAGCTCGCCAACGCGATATTAAATTACAGTATGGACGCGTTTTGTCTCTCACTGGTTCTCATGAGAGAGTTAACGGCATCGACGCCTCAACGTTCAACACGAATAGAAGTGCAGAACCGAAATACATGATCATCATGACGGCCCCGCAAACGCCATCGGCGAAGTTCGTCGAAGGGGTTTGCGAAGAGCAAAAACCGACCCCAAACTGCCATGCAATGTCGGGGTTATCCGTCAGTCATTAACCCACTCATGTTCGTGTTACACACCAATGATTAATGATCATCGATAGTTTCATTTACCAGAATCCAGGGCGCAGGATCCAGACAACCAAAAGTTCGAGAGTTCGAGAATTCGAGATGTGATAGTGGCTATAGTACATGCAGATGTTGATGATAACTAGCTAACCAAGATGCAAGAGTAGGTCCTACGTAGATGGCCAGACTAAATCCAGGAGGGATATTCAAGAGAGCAAAAAACTGGAAGTCGTAAAGTCGTAGTGCGATGTGTTGTGTAAAAATGAATATGCAGTAAAGATGATGATGGCTAACGTAGAGTATACTAGAAGATGTGAATGAGAAAATGCGAATTGATATGGTTCATTATCCGGAAATTAAATGTTCAACGAAACATGAAAAGTCATTGGAAATCGTGGAAGCAAAATTTGACCTGGCTGACATGACATAGGCCACTGCCAGTGTCGAGCGATAAGGAGGATTCGGTGGGGTCATATCAAGCCATGATAAGCATGATCATAGCAGCCATGCAAACAGAGAGACCCTTGAAACTCATGGTGTCGGGTTCGTGAAGAGACCATGCCGCGCTCGTTGTCGAGGGCGAAGGAGAAGCCCCACTACTCGAAGATGAGGATGAGTGGGTCGATGAGACGCTCGAAGAAGGGCTTGTAGGGGTGGTAAGAGGGGTAGAGTCGGTCAAAGTAGCGGTCGTAGAAGCTGAGGACGACCCGCCAGTGATTACTGAGCCAGTGATGGGTATGGGCGTGGTGATCAAAGACTCCGATCCTGTGGGGGCTAACGGCGGGTCTGAGGAAGAGCCTGGAGCAGAGATACGCGTGATGCTAAATGCGGGACTGGTGTTGCCCGAGTCCCCGAACACTATATGAAATAATCCCATAAGGCCGAGGTCCATGCAAGTTTGAATATGCACTTAAAGGATTACTCACAGACAATGAGGTAGTCGTTGCGTGGTTGGACATTGGGAACTGTGACCTGAACGCTTCCATCTGTGAGATTGAAGTTCTGCGCCAGAGGATTGTCTGAAATGAAGTTTCCATGAGCAACGCTTCAATGTAAAGGGTGAAGCGGTCAAGGTAGGATGAAAGACGGAATTACAACTTCTGCTCGCCACAATCCTGGCGTGTGTACAGGAAGTGTGAATGTGATCGCAGCATTTAGGAGCAAGTATTCAACGTGCGATTCATTTCGTTCCGCGATCCGTCTATGGATAGTGTAGCAGAACCTGTGCAAGAAAAGAGTACTCACTGAAGTCGAGGTTCAGGCTATTGTTCGCGTTGAATCCAAGAATGACCTTGCCCAGTATGTTCGTAATTTGCGAGACAGGAGGAAAGTTGGAGGTATCCCTGCAAGGCGTGGATTCATAAAATAGTAAGCATGCGTGTCCATTTCCTGCGATGTCCCGCAAATAATGTAGGGATGTACGCACCACGTCACCGTCTGATTGGACCCAACTGGCCACACCGAGTCAGCTGTCGGACTCGTAATGTTGGGCGTAATGACATCCCGACGGGATAACGGCGAGGCCTGAATGACCAAGGCGAAGAAGGCAAGAACGGCCGTGAACGATTGGAGGGCGAACATGATTATCGTTGGGCTACAAGCTCGTTAGGGGATGGGCACCAGCGGCGGGCAAGTGGTGGACACTGGACGTGGTGAGGAGACAAGCGTCACTTTCTCGTATGTTCTGATTCAGAATCCGTCGTTTATATTGAGGGTCGGGTATAGAAGCCCATGTGACCCGTGGTTTATGCAGCATGATGGCCGGGGCTGGCCGGGGTACGCTCTCTTTCCTTCACCGCAAATCCCACTGATAAGGTGCACATGCGCACGTCCATGCATGTATTCTGGCTGCTTCTTTTCCCTGCGGATAACAATAAGTTTGACAGAAACGTAACTATTGGAATAAGAGCCGAGTTTGAATCGCAAACAGAGGATTACATATGTAGGTTATTTCCGGAGTAATGCACTTTATGTGGACGCGAGCAATCCGAACAGGAGTGGGAGATTGGTGGGAGAAAGCTGAAATATGGCACATACTTATATCTTCAAAAAATAAATTGTAATAAGTCGGAATTTTGACAACTAATTTCAGTAAGATGTCTCAAAACTTTGACATCTCAACTAATAATCATACCTATTTTTTGGTACCTCGGTTCTGTTGACGCTTTTTTTCTGGCATCTCATTTCTAACAGCATTTTTTGAGGCATCTCAAATTTGAAACAGTTTGTGGAGGCACCCAAATCCCGCCGCTCAGAACTAAGCACGGCTGGGCATCGCCGAGGCGGTGATGCAGAGGCGCGCGTCATTTCCTCTTTGGGGTTTTTGGACGCCGTTAAGCGCCTGGCCGTTGTCAGTACTATTACATAGTCTGGACTTGTTGAATGGTTATCTCGAGCTAATGTCGACACATTTCCGAGTAGCAGGCCAAGCCCGACAAGGACGACAGCGGGATATCAGCAGTGGCGGGTCACTTGATATTGACTAGATCTAGGCCAAACTTGAGATATAAGCGCTTAAGCCCTAGCACACCCCTCTACTCTATGCTAACATAAAAAACAACGTAAGAGACTAGATGCCTCAGAAAATATTGAGATGTCACAAATTTTGTGCTTAGAAATGTAGTAGATGTCAAAAAAAGTGATTTCAGACCAAGATGGACAAATTTGATTTATTGAAGACCGTGACAATATAGCATTGACCACCGTAAGGTAGAAATGCATTATGACAAGAAGTCAGTTGATTGTTGGAGGAAACTCCGAGAAGGAGTCGGAAGAAGAGTATTATCTAGGGAATTATGGAATTATGTAGACAAGGGAGTACGATACGTGTAAGAAGAGTCCAGGCCTGAGTGCGCAGTGGTAGTACAGATGGGTTGGAAGTTATGATGATACAGTACGAGCCTACGAAGCGAGTCCATGTTGAGTCCTTGTATGTATTACACGCCATGTAACAGGGCTACGGTTGGCGAGCAGGGTCAGGTCTGTTTTGAGCTTCGGATGGTGTATTTTTACCACTGGGGTCCACGCTTCTGAAGGTTGTGACCTTCATAGTCGCAATTTATTACCTGTATTCAAGTTCTATTATGAATAATAAATTCCCTGTATGTTACCAACGAATTTAAGTAGCAGATGACATGTTTTTCGGCAGCAAGTGGAGGTCATGATGGATTGCTGTAGTCATCCGGAAATGCCTCCCATCCGGCAGGAACGTTGAACCTTGGCTAGATTTGATTAGATAGTTTTAGAGGCTGTGCATCTCCTTAGATAGACGCGAACTCACCACAAGACATCCTTGCCTTGCCTTCGATGCGACATTGAACGGCCTGCCATTCGACGCGTCCCGAGCCCCTACAACCGTAGCCGAGCTCGGTCGGCCTCCAACATATATTTTCCATGCAAAACCATAGCCAGCCAGATTTACGGGAATTGAATAATTTATTTTATCTATACGTCCTAGTGCGTGCTGTAGTGCGCTCCAATAGCCGCGAAATAACTCCAGCAAGCATTCTTCCCAATCTGTGTTAATTCCAAGTGCGATGCATGTGCACATCACAGATAATCGATAAGCTCAGTCGCGGTCAATCTTGGGTCAATCAGGTTATTTTATTTATTACACAACGATGCGAGTATCTTTGGACTTGCTTTGGACTGACTTTTTTGCGCTGTTATTTGTGCTACCGTCCACATGGACGCTCGACACATCAGAGTATCATGTTGTACTGTTAGATATTAAATAAGTGCTTTCAGCCTGTAACGGAAATTGAGCACACTGAGGGTACTTAAGATATGTTAGGCGGCTACATTGACACACCTTGGTGCGACTCGGAGTATGCGACACTCAAGGCCTAAGGCTTCAGACTTGTAAACTGTGTCACATTATTCATGAATGCTTGGGAAGCGGTGACGAGGACCCCGCGCTCCTGCCAAAACTTGACGCATCTGGCTTCGAACAGACCTGACCCTGCTCGCCAACCGTACAGGGCATGAGGGTGAAGAGTTCGGAATTTTGAAAGTTTTTGCAGGCCGGCTGGAATCGTCAAGCGTCCATTCGTTAATTTTTTACGCGTCATCGTAAGCTTCCTCGCCGTTGGCCAGCACTTCAGTTTGTGATGGTGAAGAATTGGCCCCTGTTACCAGAATCACCGAAGACTGTCAAAGCGCGCGGATCAGTCAGGTAAAGATATCCATGCCAGAAAGTTTGCTCACCTAGGATCTGGTAATTGTCACCTGGGGCGACATTGGGCACCGTCACTTGGCACTGGCCGGCACGAACATCAACGCCGTCAGCCAGAGGGTTGTCTGTAAATCAAATCATCAATATTGTTCACTTCCCAGTCTCGGGGAGAGACATACCGAGGTCCAGCAGACCGTCGGTGACAAGAATGACCTTTGCCTTCGAGTTGGTGATCTGTGTCGGAGCGTCGGTAAGATCCCTGCAGCGGATCATGTCAGCAAGGGATTCGCTGCTGTCTCAAATTCGAAGACTTACCAAGTGACGGTTTGAGTGGATCCAACTTTCCAGACCGAGTGGACGTCTGGAGTGAGCACGGGTGGCACGAAGACGTCGCGTGCCGAGAGTTGGACAGGGGCTGAGGAGACGAGAGAGACGAACGCGAGAACAGCGAAGACGAGAGTATTGATGAAGAACTTCATATTGGATAGTACAGGAAATATAACGCTTGGTTGGATTTGAAGATTGGGTTCAAAGTGGGTGAAAAAAATGCAGTAGTGGTTGTGAGAGTTGAAGGTGACCGTTGGGTGAAGAATAGGCCGTGAGTTGGGCCCTGTCTTTATACGAAACGCTAGACATGTTCGGCAGTTCCAAAAATGATATCGGGACGACGTTCCCCCCGTTTTAGCGGTAGTTACGGATAGCTGTACAGCGATCTGGCAAATGGTTGAGAAGAAGCTGTGTACAGTCTCCATCGATCAACAGCTCTATCAAACTCGACAAATTTCTCACGTTGGCTTCTACTTACTTCGACCACTTCTGTTCTAAACTTACACGTTTTGTAAATCTGTAAGGACCCGATATGCTCTCCAGCAGCCCAAGCTTCAAGGCTAAGCGTCCTTTGTTCTCTACTGGGTTCAACCCGCGTTCCGCTGCATTCGCTAACCTTGAACTTTTTTCACATCTATCCAATTTCAAGAGGCCACTCGCGACTAGTAGGAAAGATGTTTTCCGCAAACGCAGCCTGACGGGCACGTTCCTGATGTTCTCTACCATGCGCAGAGCTTGAATTGACGTCAGAGGTTCCCTATCTTTCCTACTGCAGGGTACATCTAATTTCCTGGAATACGGCCAAAGCGTGGATGTACTTTGGCTACCCCGAAACAACCGCAGTCTGCCAAGCTCGAGGAAGCAAGCAAAAACATTTCTTCCCTGACGCGAAAGCCAATATCTTTCGCGATGGGCACTTGATTTCAGCCCTTGAATACGGCACTGCTCTCGATTGTAGCCAAAGGGACTCTACGATGACTCAAGGAACCTCCTACTCCAAGTGAAAGGGTTTACGCCCGTACCACCACCACCAAAAGTGCGTCCATGAACACGTTTCTGTCCGATAACCTTCTTCTCAATCAACCCCTTTGATTCCTACAGCTGAAACGAGACCTCTGATTGGTGCAGCCATGTCATGGGATCTGTCCATCGACGATTTTGTGTGATGTTTTACGCACAAAATACTCTGATGTCCAGCCAGCGAAGGAAGTTTCGCTAACAGGGAGGCGGTAACCAGCCGATGCCTCTCACAAATCGAATCTAATTTGCAATTCCCGCCTTCAATCCTCGATACTGCGCGATGTCTGGAAATGACTTACTGACGGAGACGGTGTCCTTCAGCCCTCGATGGCGATTCAACACGATACGCTTTCATTTTCGATTTTTTTTTGTTTCTTTAACCTGGCCTTCAGGAGGGCGAGAATCGTGAGCACCATCCCTCTATCACTTAGCATTCAACTTCCGTGGTGACTTCCCCGGAGAGCCCCGAGCTAGTCTCTTAGAGCAATCGTATCAATGTGGATCCCTGTAAGGCTTTGCCTGAAGCTGGCTATCCCGCCATTATTGCCGACCAAAATAGTTGTCCGATCGAACTGCCCTAGTCGGCTTATCACCTCCGCCCACCCCGTGGTGTGCATTAGTCTCTTTCCACGAAGACTAGAACCAAACTCCCGCATTGTACTCTAACTTGGACACTACGTATGAGGGTCTGGTGATAACTCGGAGCCTTATTACCACTCTCTCTGGCTCCTAGGTGGTATTCGATCATCCGAATTAGTTGAAATCCCTGGTCGCTCATCCCTCGCGCTCGCACTAGCACGAAGACAGAATACGATTTGCAGCGCCGCTCCTCACATTCTATTCAATTCGCACTCTTCTACCTGGGTCTTTAATTTCCGTCCGTCCAAGATCCTGTTTTGCTACTACCACTAATTGATTCAAACTTGATCGCAAGTTGGACCTAGGCCTTATCGCATCTCCTGTGGCCTGTGGCGTCGTCGTCCCTCATTGGCGATACGCAATGATGTGAACGCGCTGTTAGCTGTTGGCTCTCAGACCTATCCGATTCGCTACTTGAGTTACTCATTATCTGCACCTTCTTTCTTTGTGGTTGCGCGCTAGGTACGGCCTCGCCAAGGAGCTCGAATCCCCGGGTACGCCACAATCCAGCTCGCCCAACCTCCTTCAAAGAGAATCATGAGGTAGTTTGTGGCTTCGTTAGCCTCTCCCCTGGATGGCTACGCTTTAGACTACTAACCAGAGCCAATGTACAAAGGATTGTGGCGCCTATTCGACGTCCCGGCGGTTCGCGAATGGAAGGCGCATGGTCGTGGAGAAAGAGCGATGTAACACATATCTTCTCTGGACCTTATCTTACCTTGCCTAATCTCTGGTGCTGACGTATTCTGCTTGTGTGTGGCGAGGACCCATGCGTGGTTCATATGCTTGGAAAAAGATGCGCCACGAGGCTTGGGTGATGTGAGGACTGCAGGTCACGTTGGGATCAGCTAAATCGTTTGACTTCCAGTGAGCAATGGATATGTAATGGCGGAATCATTGGACTCACTCTTCCCTCAAGCTTTTATCGGTTCTTTCGCAGCACTATTGCCTATCCATCATGATTTATTGGTTTGGTCCACCTTAGACCCTTTTGACATCCTCCTACTCACCTCCTAATTGTCTGTTTGAAGGTGTGAATGTTCAGCCATTACATACTGTATCTATAATCCCATCTTATAGATTCGTAGCACATTGCAGACCATAAAAATGGCTTAGAATACTTGGTAAGTAAGTCCCTTTTAAATTCAACGCCTATAGTACTGCATCATGATCACTTGACTACATCCTAGCTTTAAGGACAGCACGAATGCCAATTTTCCTGTGCCATGACCTGAAGTAACAATTTATATAGACATTGTGTCCCAACAATGCTTTCGGACCCCGTCACCTCTGCGCCCGACAGGCTTGGTGATTTGGAAGCTGGTACGAAGGTTGTGGGTGTGGAGTTGCTCCGCCGATGAACGGCGTTACATAACATGTGGGCGCTAATTGGCATATTGGCTCGACAATTGAACAAAAGATTGCACCCTAGGAGGACGCACCTTGAACGCAGTCGTGCACTCGTTCAAACTGGTGCACTGTTGGTTATTATATTCTTCTGATCCATCAAATTCCAATACAGCGTTAATTTGAAAGCGTTATATCAGCTATCTATTCTTATCGTGGCGTAACTATTTCTGGATTTCCGAAATTTGTTTTTATCAGCATAATTATCTTGACATTGGGCGCCGTGTTGTATGTCCAGGTTCACTTCCAGAAGTTTGTTGCCATCCACTGTTTGTCAATGCTCGATCAAACTTTGTTGGGTGTAGGCAGTAGTAATGGCAACCTGACCGTGGACGTCAACCCGAGCGGTTTGCTGATCTGATATCATTCATACTTACTCCCACTCTCACTGTATGTCAAGATAAGGCGCAGAAATGTCATAGTAAACGTAGACTACTTTGAGGTACGTAAGGTACTCTCTTCCAGAGCAAGATCGAAATATGAGGCGGAAATGGTATTTGTGCCTTAACCTTTACGCTAGAACGCCGCCTCCAATGGTCACCGGTCAGCGTTCCTGCAGCTAGTAGCGGAATCTCTCCGATGTAGGAGTTGGACGCCTCGGTGCATCTTGCGTAACAATAAAATAGAATCCTGCTCAGCTCAAGTTAATTTCTCTTTGCGGGCTCTTCGACCTCCATTCCTCTTGCGTGGCGTACTAGCGGCTGAGCTTTGTGGTCGAGGCTTTTCTTCAATTTTCTTGTATTCCTGTAATACGAATAAATGTTTGATAAATGTTATTCCTCATGAGATTGGAGGCAGCAAGCGTTGAAGGCGAAATGTACCTTCAGATACTCCTCGACGGCTTGGGTTGCCAGCGTTTTCTCCGGCTCGAGCCGTGCTTCAGATTCCGTATCCAACGTTTCGAAAGGGTGATTCCGCAGATATACCGCTAGCTCTGCGGTTTTGGGGGCCACCGAAAGAATCAGCGGGAGCACTGTGTACGTCGATTTTTTGACGCGATGGAAATATTCTCCGTCGTTCTGACTGTGGCTTGGGCGCAGGCTTGATATGTTGTTGGAGGACTCGAAATATGGGGAAGTCTTGTCTTTAGCCACAACTGCCCGGAGAAATCGATCTTCACCAGAGAGACTATCTTTCTAAGCCAATAAATGTTGTTGAGATTTAGTACAAAGACCATATACTGACCTTGTCCGAAGAAGCGCGATAGATTCTTGCGCAAGGCGTGCATAACGCCTGGGATAAACGGAGTAGGAAGATCCAGGCGTGTTTAGACATTGACTCAGT
Organism: Flammula alnicola; assembly: GCA_015499995.1. Taxonomy (NCBI): domain Eukaryota; kingdom Fungi; phylum Basidiomycota; class Agaricomycetes; order Agaricales; family Strophariaceae; genus Flammula; species Flammula alnicola. The sequence goes on along the minus strand of JADNRV010000159.1, from coordinate 8,795 downwards.
AGCCCATAGTATACCGACCAATCCTTCTCTGAATGATCTCGATAGAGACATAATGCTTCTTCGACCGTCCGTTCTAGACTCATCTGAGATTACTTCCACGTCCCCCGCGAGTCAATGATGCAAGTCCCATGGATAACGTCGAGTATCTCTGTGGAGAAGGTTTGGAAATCGGGAAGAGTAATGGTTGTAAAAATGCTTCTCGCAAGCCTGTCGAGTTGTGCGGAGTAGCGATAATAAAGCTGACTGTATAATTCTTCAATGAAAGTAGGAGTCCAATCCTTGATGATGGCCAGGTGGTGCCTCAGTAAATCTTTTTCGAATTTCGGATGACGCTACATTAGTAGAACGTGTAAGTAGTCATCTCATTTCTCACAATGATTAAGAGAATAGCTTACCTGCTTTTTAAGCCAAGCCAATAAGTCTGGAATTTGTAACGGGAATTTGGCGGACCAGGCGAGTTGAGCAGCAAAATCGTCGAAAGTGTAGAACTCATATATAAGTTCTGGACTTGGATCTGAATTTATGCATAGGGGGACCAAGGCTGAACGGTAAAAAGTCAAGTCGTCTGCTGAAAGATCTAAGGAAATAAGCACAAGAAAGACAGAAAATTGCGAATGAGATTACCTTTATGTCTTGCCAGATGTTTCATCAGGCACCTTGCGATTCTGCCACGCGCCACGCAGGAATCAATGAAAAACTTCCCAGAACGAGAACGGTCAAATAAAAAATCTCCCAATGAGGCGTGCAAGGTACGGAGAGGGAGATCCCAGTGCATACCGTCTTGAGGAGGTACATCCACAATAGAGTGCAAATCACTTAGCGCAATATGCACGTCTCCGGAATTATAGAATAATAGAGCTTCGACATAACGTAGTTGCGCCGGTTCTACCCTACCGCTTGTCCCCCGAAACTCCATGAGGAGAAGCACGCTCAATATATCGAGCGCCCTCTCGATATCCGCAGCAGAGGATAAAATGTGCATATAGATCACATCCAGTTCGGCAAAGGGGAGATCGTCCTGGGAAGTCGGCAATGCAAAAACAATCTTCAACCTTTCGATAGGCGAGTGCTGGTGAGAGTCAAGGAATTTCATCACTGTCGAGGCATATATGAACTGTCCCGATGATTGGCGCACCAGGCGCTGGATATCTTTTTTGTGCGGCCAGGATTGGGGAAAAGAGGCTCGAGCGGGGTGTTTCCCTCGTATCTCCTCAAATCTTGCTTCCAAGAAGACTTTGATATCGGCATCTGGTTGATAAGCGTTGTCAAGAATTATGCGCGTGGTTGAAGAATTTAGGATTTTATCATTGAAGGCCTCGCGAATGAGCTGTTCGGGGCGGCTGGCTATAAGGAAGTAAAGTGGAATAGAGAGCTGGCTCGCAGCCGCGAAAAGGATGCGAAGGATGTAATGCTGGGTTTCACCTTTCCCGCACTCATCCAGGCCATCAAGTATGACAAGTTGAGGTCGAGATTTTAGAGCAGGCCCATCTGTTTCATCGCGTGCTGCTTCGTTGATAGGTTGGATAATCAGGACCTGCATTTGCACCTCGAGTGATCGAGAGAGGATTAACGGGTCATATTCGACCGCCCTCCCGATGCGTCCACGTATCTCTGGGATAGACAGTGCTAATTGGTACGCGAGAGTTGTGATTAGACGTGTTCCATCGTTGCGACCCGCCGCCGATCTGAAAAAGAAGAAGCTAGCTGCAAGGAGGTCTGCTTGGGAGCACATCTCTGCGATCGTCTGCACGATAGTCGACTTCCCTGAACCAGCGGGACCATAGAGCCACATGAATAGCATCAACTTGTGCATATCCATAATCCACTTCATAATCTTCTCGAGAACGACTTTACGTGTATGAGGATGACATTTCGGAGCGTCATAGCGTTCGGCAGAGTTGTGAAATGCCCCCGGTGAGATATTCTTCTGGAGAATTTCAATCCCTGCAGCACATCCGTCAAAAATATCTTCAGGATTCATGGTTCACAGACGGACCTTTCTCCCCAATGGCAGGCTGAGTGACATGAACGTGCGTGATCGCTGAGGTCAAGGTTCCTCCTGTAATATTCACATTTCTGGAATTCTGCAGCATGACTGTGGTTGATACAAGATGTTGTAAAAGATCGTTAGAGATATAGCTACTAGAACGGGTGGAGGAACTACTTACCAGAAATCGGAGAACGAAGTAGATCGAGGCAAGCGTTGACTAGTGATTAGTCCCATTTACAGACTCCTGAGTGATGACCAATCGGTCATTTTTAAGTATAGGATTCGAGTTGACCGCAGACGACCACAGCCGTAATGCTGTGGTGCTTGGTGCCGTGTAATGGGACATCACGTGGTCAACGTAACGCGCATAGCTTCTCGAGTTGCGCGACGCGCGTTGCGAAAGACCACCAAACCGCGACTACCCGCTAGGGGTGTTTAACCAACAAAATTCTATCAAGAAACCTCATATTTAAGTACTTGAAGGAAGGCGTAGGTCAGATCAGAGAAACGCACTATTTGATGTTCGTTGGTCCCAGATTTGCCCATGACAAGTTTCAGCCAGACGGGAGGATGGCGATAGGAAATGCCTACAAGACAACCCTATGACAGCATGAAGTAAGAAACACTCAGATATTTATCCGTTTCGACCATTTGATTTCTGGCGAGTTTCCTGCAGACGTTAGTGGACCCTGTCCGAGCCTGAGCGCACAATACCATTATTACTAGTGAGCAATTTACTTTTTTAATAGAGAGTAAAAAACAACACTGACCATAACACGACCAAAAAAGAGGTGACAAATCAGGGGGGGGAGAAATTTCTGAGTCTATGGAGCAATACTCTGCTATGTATACCCATGAGCGTTCGTTGAGAATCCAAACATGAGATATTACTGAACTAGCTTACTTACCATGGCATCTCCGGTGCCTTCAACGGTAGAGTATCCCACTTTCAGGCCTTGTTCAAAACAAATACATGCTATGTGTTTGAGTCGTCCTTCTGGTTGGCTGGAAACTGGAATTCTCTAGGTACCGACCATGTTTTACCGGTACTAGCGTGTGCACCGTGTAAACCTGATATCCAGTGATTTCTGTAAAAGGAGGAAATTTATTTTCGAGTGGGCGATGGGTCGATAATAATGCGGTTGCCAGTTGGTGACCATTCCTAGTGCTTATGCCTGGTAGGTAAAAGTTGGAGACTAGTTTCAGTTTTAAAACTCAGTTTATATGAACTGTAGGGTATGACGTAATTTATTTGTAACAGAGGGTTAATAACATGTCTTCCAAATAACGGCTTCCATTTCGTTCAAATGACAATGTTTCAACACCGAACGTCACAGGAAGTGCACAGGGCCCCAACGAAAGTCCAACGACGAGTGCAAGAGCGTCAGGCAACGTCAACGGACAGACAGACATGGAACCGCCACCTTCCTTCTCGGTGTCATCACCTTCAGCGTCAACAAATGACGATGAACTGCGCAGTCAACCAGGACGAGATCTCGACGGGATACCTTTGGAGGAACCCCCTCCGTATACGCCTAGTCCATCTCTCAATGCAGGAGAGACGACTGTTGAATCTGGGCCTGCGAGACCCTTCCAACCACCACCTCCTAGGGGAACTACACCGCAGGGTTCACGGCGGTCTCGTATCCAAAATCATGCCAGTAATTCGCCTTCTTCATTGGCGCCACCATCGGGCTCTCGCCCTACGGGTGGACGGTCCGGTTCTCTGTTCCAGCAGTTGTCCAACTCGTTGAACAATGTTATTCGGAGTCTCGAAGATCCCTCTTCATCGACTTACAACTCTCGCCTCAGTCCGCAGCCAACCGGGCAGAACGGCTGGTCTTCCTACCCCGGACAGCAACAGCAACCGCCTCGCCCTGCGCAGTCTCGACCTCAATTTTCACCGCCTCCTCATCCGCCGCCGAACGCGAACATATCATATGATCCAAGTCTTGAACCTCCTCCGCGTCATCCGTTATCTCGTATTCCGTCGAGTTCCTCTTCATACCCTCCTCGATCTCCTCGATCTCGTCCCGCATCTCCACCGACAAACATGCGGCGGCATTCGTCGGAATTCGCGCATGACTTTTACGCTGCTGGGACGGGTGACTTTCCTACGAATCAAGGAGGTTATGCGCCGCCGCCGGGACCACCTCCTGCGCTTCCCCAGAGACCGATGGCGACTGGTAGATCATCCCAGTCTGTTCCGAACGATGGCCGTCCAACTAGTCATCCCATAGTCGGGCATCCTTTGCTGAAGGACGGCAAAGTTCTGGTGTATCCAAAAGGATACGAATGCGAGAAATGTGCGTCTTGTTATCTACATCTCATGAACTGTTGATCTAATCAGTACCCAGGCAACAACGTCGGCTACAAAGCCGCCGATCCGCTCAGACCGTGCAAACGCTGCTGGAACAAATATGCCAAACACTTCGCGGGACCGCTCGCGTACTCGTTCAACAACCCCTCCTCGCCGCAATCCGCCAGCCCCGACGCCAACTTCCAACGGCCGCTCCCATACGTACCGCCACCCGCACCACGGTCTGCACCGCCTACATTTTCGCATTCGCCTCCCCAAGCCCACTTCGCACAGGGTGGGTACATGTCGAACCGCCAGGGTGGGTTTTACACACCCCCTTTGGGCATCCGTGCGACAGGGATGTCGCGCCCACCACCTGGGTCCGTCATCTACACTGCGGGCGATCCGCGGATAGGCGGGAGGCTGTGTTGGCGGTGCGATGGGAGGGGCAACGTCAGCTTTTTGTTTTTGGATCGGGAAACGTGTCCTGTGTGTGGTGGCGTTGGGAGGACGTTCGACTGATTGTAAGTCTTGTTTCAGATATTTAGCCGGGAAATTTTGGGTCTGATTGAAAGGCTGTTCAAGTTTAGAGTGTTTTGTGCTTGTCGTTCTCTATGTAACACCTTGTTTTCCTCGAATTTTCGTCTGGATTATACTGGGACAATGGATTCATTGTTTAGCCAAACGAACATACTATACATTGTACTAAACAGTGCTTGTGCTGCTCCTCCGTATTTGTATTTCGTAGTAATGACTTGTTGTACTTACTTAGATTCAAGTTAGATGTCTTCCGTCGAACCTTTGAGCTCAAACGCCGCCCCTGTGTACTTTATTTGGCACCGGTGGGCCGGCAACGCCCTTTCAAGCGGCCAACGCAAATACAAGTGGAACTTTCCCTGACCGTGGCCACCGTCGCGCTTTTCGCTGAACATTCGCGAGCGAATATTCTGGATAACCTACATCGACAATGGCTAGCTCCAAAGCTCAAGCTGCAAAAGATAAAGTATGTTCCATCTGTTCATTTTGACCCAATGAAATGTTCAACCTACCAGGGCAATGTCGCGTTCAAAGCAGGAGATTTCCCAACGGCGATAGGACACTACACATCTGCCATTCTGGCTGACAAGACGGACGCCACGTACCCCTGAATCGCGCTGCTGCTTATTTGAGGCTAGGCAAGTACGTTCATCGACACACGAGACACCTACTTTCTGCTTACCAATTGCCTTTTGCTTTCTCTCTTTCTTGGTGTGCTAGATATGAGGATGCGGAGAGAGATTGCACCACTGTGTTGAGCCTGAGCCCCAAAAATGTGAAGGCACTTTTTCGACGAGGACAAGCGAGAATAGGGATGGGAAAGCTGTTGGAAGCACAAAGGGGTTTGTCGTGCATGTCAGCCTGATTCATCCATCCCTCTTGTTGACTTTCGATTCTAGACATGACAGATGTGTTGCTTGTGGAGCCAGCGAATACATCAGCACAGGACGAGCTGAAGAAAATTACAACACTCATCCAAAACGAAAAAGCCAAAGTACGTACAGATTTTCCCCAATCCCAAAGCCCTATCTTGATGAGATATCGAGCAGAAGTCGAAAGGCCCCATTTCGCCTGTGCAGTCGTCTCTGGATCCAGCTGCCACGACTAAGCGTCGTCGTGTGCCTATCAAGATCATCGAACCAACGAGCGGTCCTTCGAGTGTATCAAACCCAAAGCAACAGGAAGCAGGTCCCAGTACCGGCGCAGCGAAGGCACAAGCTAGCCAGTTTCCGAAACCTCAAACTCTAGCACCCAAAACGCCGTCAACTTCGAAGCCCGACACCTTGGAAGCCGTATCCTCTCGCTCGCTGAAGCCATCTCCATCGCCTCCCGTCGAAACACCGGTCACCGAACCAGTCCCGCAAGCACTTTCAGCGGCAGCAGCAGCCCTTCAACCTCCAACTTCTGAGAAGGAACCGCCAGTCTCGAGACCCGAGAGCTTCAAAGACGCGAAACAAGCCCGGGAAAGCGCCAAGCCCAGCCGAATTGGCGGTGGGATTTTCCGTTCGTCTGGTCAGAATACTATTTTTCCAACACGAGGAGAGGCTCCTGCTCCTGCTAGTCCTCCTAGCACAGCGGATCAGCCTACGCCTCCGTCCCAACCCTTAAGTCCATTGCAAGCGAAACCCGTTTCCGTTACGGCTGAGCTTCCAGCCAAGGCTGCAACCCCAGTCAACGGGACGACTCTCAAGGCGCCTTCTACGTTGTTCGATTTCAACAAGGCGTGGCATTCATCGGCGTCTCTCGAGGAGAAATGGGAGCTCATCAACGTGAGTAACTGGTTTCTGATCATGTGTGCATAAAATTTGTTCTGATACTTCCATTCCGCTCCTCCAGACTATCCCTCCCACACAGCTCCCAGATTTATGCAAAACTTCTCTTGAGCCAGCCTTGCTCGTCTCTATCCTGGATGCATTCCTGACCATGATGACATCCACCAACGGCGATGACGGGATCAAAAAGACCGTTTTGGAGTATATGGAAAATTTCACGAGAATTTCGAGGTTCAGCACCTTGGTGTTATTCTTGAGTCGGCCCGAGAAGGCGATCGCGAAGCAGGTCTGGGCGCTGTTGGGCGTAGAGAAACCGGTGGGAGCGTGGCGTGCAGTTGCATAAACTACACCCGGCATTGGTTGTGTTACGGTTCTTGATCTACACCGGTATATTCTTCACCTATGCTCACATATATTAACCATAGTTTTCGGCCTTGCAATCGCCCCAAAATCCCATCGTCTACTAAATCCGGGATTTAAATTAGGAAATCCGCGTTTGTCAGGCGAACGTTCGGCAATTGTGTCCTACACATGTTGACAGTTGCGCCGCGGGGAGGCTGACACGATCATGTTACTTTTTGATGTTTGCCTGCGTGCTTAGGCCGAATTCGACAACTGCGCCACATTTTCGCCTGGAGTCTCCTCGGAAACGGTACCAATGTGACCACAACTTTCTGCGGCCGTGTTTTCCTTGATCCTTTCTGTTCGGTGCCCACACTATATCCGAAGCGTCCGAAACTGCTGCAGGCCCTCCCCATCACAAATTCTTATGTTATCTTCTTTTTTTCCATCCTCTGACATTTAATCTAGAACGAATCTTGGGGTAGGAATCTATAAGAACTCGTGACATGAATTCTTGGTTTTTACTCACCAATGACATCGCATGTTATCAGGCAATTTGAGCAACGCATGTGTCAGTTCCCGACCGACTGGAGTCGCGACAAATACAGGCGCTAATACGCGCGCTACCTCCGCCGCCGCATTTTCCAGGCACTTTACGTTTCGAGTGACGGATAAAACTGGGGTGCTCTCTCACGACGAGGATCATATTCTTGATTCCATTTACTTACAGTCATTCACCGGTCAATGGGTCACCCAAATAAAGATCGTCCTCGGAAATGTTTCATACTAGAAATATTGAGATTTTGACTTGGTAGATCTACGGAAATGCATTATAGGCTATGTACTGTCTACTTAAAATCTCAAAATTTTGTTGTTGAAAGGCATATCGCGTGTTATCTACGTTGCGAGCCAAGATCAGTGCTATCCCAGTCAATGGGTCAGACCTAATTGGGACGATTCTGCTTGTTCCGATTGGTCAGATGCAATCGTGAGACAATCTGGCCTGCCCATCCTCTCATCCATTTTGAGCACAATTTCATCCTTTCAGTCATTTTTAATTTGCTGAAGCATCGGATAAAACTTTAAATGTGTGTATTTTGTTCTTTATGGAATATTATATAGTCTTATCCCCTAAAACTAGCTCTTTTGTGAGATTTGATCCAGAGATCACACAGATATAAATTCACTTTTGGGCTACATTGATACCTTTTCGTGTTTATCAAGAGATCGGGATATCTTAGAGCCTACCGGTTTTGAATCAGCATAGGTACGATATATGCGAACACAATGCAATAAAAATCAAGATAATTGCTTCAAAACTGAGGTCACAAATGTGTTTTGACCCATTGACCGGGGTAACCCATTGACCGGTGAATGACTGTACTCCAGTCCACTGACGAAAGCGCGGCCGACGCTTATGTTTTTAACTTCGAGCGCACGTTGACTGCGGCGTAACGGCTACCATGACAATATAATACCCTTCGAGTCCCGCTCACACTGATTATAGTCCGCGGCGCAGCCTTGTCCTCTAGATTGAGAAAAGTCAAGATACCAATGATTTTATTCTATTTTTTACATAGCAGAATTTGAGCTCCTGAGCCCGTCGACACTATAAAACATGACAGATACACTTTTCGTTTGTACACGGTACAGAAGAATCGTCGGGAAGAACGTGAGTAGCATTGGATGGGATGAACATGAACCTTGCCTTGAAGGACGGCAAGTCGTAGAGTAAGAAACGTGATACGTGGAGGAAGGGTGTCTAAAGTAGAGACTCTAGGTGCCTATTGTCGTGTATAGGAGGCGTGTATGTTGTTAGTAGAACAATAATATTACAAAACGTTGAAGATTGATT
>JADNRV010000158.1:0-120039 GCA_015499995.1 Flammula alnicola | reverse complement strand
AACTTCCTCCAGAAATTTCGTCCGAAATCTTCCATCTCTTGCATTCCTGAAAACGTTATCGATGTAGACCTTCAATACGAATCCGCGAACAACGCCATATCCGCTCCATTAGTCTTGTCATCTGTATGCCAAAAGTGGCGACAGATTGCTCATACGACGCCTAAACTTTGGACCTCTGTCCCTCTTCGCCTAGGTCCGAAAAACCATTCTCCCTACCCCAACTGGCAAAGGAATGGATAGGTCGATCCGGCCAACTTCTGTTGTCAATCAGACTTTTCGTTCATCCCGATGACTTTCTCTCCATACCGTCATTCGCCCTTTGATTGCGAATCATTAAACATTCTACTAGGTGGAGACCTGGCTTACGAAGGTCCTTCCTCTTTATTATCGGATCTTGTTGGGAACTCGCGAGGCGCCTCCCAGCTAAAAACCCTTGAATTGTGCCCTTCTACATCTAGACCTGAAGGGCGGTTCAAATTGACTAATTTCAAACCAACGCCAGCCATGCTCGAGATCTCACGACTTCGCCTGAAATCGGTTGTTATCGAATGGAACAACCTGACCCACGTGAAAACCATCCATCTCCACATCGATGAATGCTGGGAACTTTTTCGGAGAGCGCCACGGATGACGCACTGTCTGCTGGAGGACATTCGCGAAAGCCAACTGCATGATCAGTTTCCAATGCCCCGTACTCCAATATTACACCCTACCCTTCAAGTTCTTGAGCTGGTTCCCGCTATCACCTATCGGTTAGATAAGCTCTTCCTCGATAATGTTATCCTTCCTCTCTACAAAGCTATACGAGCAACGGGGACGGTCGTCCTCTAGACACCCCAGTCTCGTATCGCTTTCTTTCGGTCCTCTTGCTCCTTACAGAAGTTGTCTCTGTTAGACGTGAAGCTCGATGATACAGATCTTGTTGATCTATCTCGAGTGACGCCTGAGCTCCGCCATCTGAAGTTAGAGTTGTACGAATGTGGCGCAGATTTTACGAAACGCATGTTTCGCCGCTTCTCCGAAACTTTCAACGTCTCCGGCCACGACGCAGAAATTCAACAAACCTTCTTTCCTCAACTACAATCCATGGCATTCCAAGGAACAATGCCTCCTGATTGGAAAGCGGTGCCCGACATTTTTGGCTCGCCTCCGACATACATAATCCACATCGACGGCCTTTGCGCTCTGTCGCCCTTACTCTTTCTTCGACCCTACCTCAGCCATACTGCGACCCTATGATAATCGACGAAGATGCCCTTAGAAGAATGTTATTGCTGGTTGAGCAGGGAACCGAATTAAGGATCGAGGATATGTCTACCGACAAGGACGTCCTTCAGCGATCCATCGAATTTTACGCGCGCGACTTGACATTGGAGGAGAGTCAGGGTCCTACGTCTAATTCTTCACCTGCAGCGTTGAGCGAGGAGCCGTAAAGTATAACTAATTTCTATCATATCGTGGTAGCCACGGTTTTTTGTCATGAACAATATTCCGCCCTGAGTACAGCCAGAAAATAGAGAACTACTACATCATGATATGCATTCTGCTGCCTGCAGATCCCTCCACGAGAAGGAATAAGAAATTCCGCATGATCGAAGCAACTCATGGGTTGGAAAAGGTTGTTGGGTTCGGGGTTCGATATCTACATGATCGAGGTCGCGCCAGGACGGTGCGGTGTATCGGGCATTTGTGAGGCAGTGGTGTTTTGCGCCGGCTCCGGGTTTGACGATGGTGGGCTCGAGTGTGCACTGTGGACGCTGGTTCCCAGTGACTAGTGACTCAAGGCAGATTACGTGTTGCATTCTATACATTCGCAAGCCGCCAACAAGCCCTTTTTCAAACTCTTTGACCACATCACATCAGTGCGTTTCGATATTGCTCATAATAACAGCTACGATTGTTAACAGCTTTTACTGAAACAGATACCCGCCCTTAGTGCTTAAAGGTCCAGTCCCAAGACTGGAAAAAGACCGCAACCAGACCGGACTGGACCGCAAAAAAGACCGGACCAGCAGTCCGGTCTTTTGATTTTTGAGAATCAAAGACCGCAAAAAGACCGGTCTCGATGGACCGGTCTTTGCGGTTAGGACCGGTCTAAACCGGCTACTTTGTAGCCCTGATTTATCCCTTCAAATTGGCCCCAAGGGCATCCAGATTGGTAAAGTTTTGGCTGAGAAATAAATAAAACAGTCAAAATGTTTCCAAAAGAGTAGAAAATGCGGAATATTAGTGTAGAACAGTCAATTCTCAACGAAATTTAACGTTGCAGGGCTCAATTTAAAGGTATATATTATGTCTACAAATATTATTGATACATATATATCAAATTACTAGTGGTTTGCATCGAAAGACTGGTCTTAGACTGGTTAAGACTGGTTAAGACCGGAATCTGGTTTAGACCGGTCCAAGACTGCAAAAGACCGACGTAGACCGGTCTGAATCGGTCCAGTCCGGTTTTTTGACATCTTGGGATGTATATGGACCGTCTCGGTCTCGGTCCATGTCCCTGGGGGCCAAAAGACCGGACTGGACCGGACTTCAAAACACTACCCGCCCTCAACCGACGACAATGTCACACCACTGCCCCTTTTGCGGAAGCATGGAAAACCAGGGCGTCTACGATAACGACTCTCTTTGCTCCAAATTTTCAAATCTCAACCTCTGCGATCCATGCAAAAGGCTAGCAGAACTCGAAATCCAAATCATCAAAGCGAGGGAGTCTCTGCTCGAGATGCAGAGAGAGGCGCGAAGGCTGAAATCGGAGATGAACTACAGTCGTCACCATCTTCTTATTCACCAACTTCCTCCAAAGATCTTATCCAACATCTTCCAGCTCTGCATTCCTCACGAAATGAGCAGTAATTCAAGACGTGCCCCATTCGCCCTGTCATGTGTATGCCAAAAATGGCAACAGATTGCTCATACGACGCCACAACTCTGGACGACTATCTTTTTTTCGCTCGGTCACCACAGCAACCTCTCGGAATCCCATTGGGCGCAGGTGTGGATAGATCGATCCGCACAACTTCCCTTGTCGATTGGCCTTGTCATTAAATCCAGCGTTGCCAACTCCTGGGACTATACCGTCAATCTCGATGTGATTGCGGTTATCAATCGATGTTCTAGCAGGTGGCAAGATCTGACATATGAAGGTCCTTCCTCTTCATTGTCATATCTCGTTGGAGACTCACAAGGGGCCTCCCAGCTACAAACCCTTAAACTAGACGTTTATGTGACCTGGCAATATAAAGGGCAATTTAAATTAGGTGATTTCAAGCCAACGCCAACGACGCTCAAGATCACATATATTGACCTGAAGTCAGTCGTTATCGAATGGAACAATATCACCCACGTGCAAGGCTGTTGTATCTCCCTCGATGACTGTTGGGAACTCTTTCGGATAACGCCACGGATGACGCACTGCCAGCTGCAGGATGTTCTCCATTTACAAGACTCGTTCTCGAGGCCCCATACTCCCATATTACACCCTACTCTCCAAGTTCTTGAGCTGAGCATAGCAAGCAATGCATTCCACTGCTTCCGCGACAATGTCTCCCTTCCCTCTCTACAAAGCTTCAGCTATACGAGCAATAGGCGCGACGTCCGCGATGATTATTTGGAAATTGAGACCGCCATATCGCTTTTCGTGCGATCCTCTTGTTCCTTGCAGATGTTGGCACTTTTATGCATGAAGCTCGACATCGCAGATCTTGTCGATCTATCTCGAGTGATGCCTGGGCTCCACCATCTGGAATTAGCGTTGTCATCGACAGGTCACGCAGCTGCCATGGAACGCATTTTCCGTGGCTTCTCCACAGACTCCACTGCTTCCATCGTCACTGATATTGACACGGAAACCGAACAGGTCATCTTTCCTCAACTACAATCTATGAAAATCGAAGGAACAATGCCCCTTGATTGGAAGTTGGTACCGGACATTTTCGGCTCTCCTCCGATGTACACAATCTTCGCAGACGGCCTTTGCGCTCTCTTACTCTTCGTCAAATCCAACGTCCCCCAAAAGCCGACCCTATTATAATTGATAAAGATTCCCTTAGTCGGATGCTATTGCTGATTGAAGAAGGACTCGAATTAAAGATCGAAGAAATATATCCCCGCGTCGACATCCTTCAGCAATCCATAGAATTTCACACGCACAGCTCAGCTTTGGAGGGGAGGCTGGGTCCCACATCTAATTCTTCACCTGAAGCATTGAGCAAGGAGTTGTGAAGGATTTCACCCTCTAACTATTTACCATCATATCACATTAGACGAAAATTTGAGTCCTAGATTTTATTTCGACCCAAGCATCCAACTGAAGTTCTTCTCTAATTAGTTTGCTGCTCATACATTCGAACTCGTAACTGAGATCTTTATTCATTCGACATAGATAAATACTACATCATGATATGCGTTCTCCAGATCCTGTCACAAGAAGGTAATTCGAGGAATAAACAATTCCACGTGATCGAAGCGACTTGATATTCCATCTCATGCTAGAAAACTGTGAACATCATTGTCAATAGCTGCCCTATGAAAGTCGATAGACGAGAAGCCCAAGGATGGTCAGGAGCAGAAGAAGTTGGAGGGATAGAGATGCCGCCGTTACCTTCGCTTGTGGCGTCGTTGTTGACGGGTATCATAAGAGCATGACCAGCTCGGGTTCTGGTCCTGGCTCCGGTTTTGGTTAGCTCATGTCACTGCAGCAGAGGAAGGGCGCGCATCATCACTATCACCATCAGCAGCAACATCGCGAGGAGGTTTGAGCGCTGAAGTAGCTAGACCACCGATGGCGACTCCGAGCTTTGGTCTTGGTCAAGTCTTGGTAGTGGCGTTTCATCATCGTCGATGGGCAGCGGAAGTGATTCTGGATCAGCAACGCCCAATGGAAGTAGCAGGACCAAGCGCATAGGAGGTATCGGCAGTGGTACGCCTCCAACGACTGCTTCCCCGGGGCCCAACACCATACCGATGAGCACTCCGTCTCCTACTTTTGCTGTTAATGCTGCTGTCTCATATGGGCATTCTTCACCTGCGATGTGGGGTTGGCGACCTGGCTCGCCCCGGCCAAATGGGACTGCCAGTCCGCCGTACCCTGGGTCGCCGAAGCGGTTTTTCGCTACTTTGCCTGCAACATGTGAATCGGGGTCGCCGTTGTCGGGTATGAGACTACCACAGTACTACCCCTTCGTCATCTGCGGTGGGCGCGTGCTCGCCGCTGAGGCTCTCGCCTGTTGGTTCTTCGGCGACATTGGGTTTGAGTGCGGGTGCGCCGCTGGCCCGTAACAGCAGCAGGCACCGTCTGCAGGTACGCCTTCGAGCTCGAGCTCGGGCCAGGATGATGCGGTGTATTATGTGTTTGTGAGGTACTAAGCAGTGTTTTGCGCAGGCTTCGGGCCCGAAGGCCCGATGGTGGGCTCGAGTGTGGATGCTAGTTCCTAATGACTCATGTTGTGTTCGCTGAATATACATTCGCAAGCCGCCAGCAAGCCCTTTTTTCAGACTCTTTGACCACATCACATCAGTGCGTTTCAATATTGCTCATAATAACAGCTGCAATTGTTAACAGCTTTTGCTCAAACAGATTTTCGCCCTCAACTAACGAAAATGTCACATGATTGCACCTTTTGCGGAACGGAAAACCAGGGCGTCTACGATAATGCCTCTCTTTGCTCCAAAATTTCGAATCTCAACCCTGCGACCCATGCAAAAGGCTGGCAGAACTCGAAATCCAGATCATCAAAGCGAGGAGACTCTGCTCAAGATGCAGAGAGAGGCCCGATGGCTGAAATCCGAGATGAACTACAATCACGACCCCTCATTCACCGATTCCCTCCAGAGATCTCATCCGACATCTCCAGCTCTGCATTCCTCATGAAATGAGCAGTGATTCAAGACGTGCTCCAGTAACGCTGTCATCTGTCTGCCAAAAATGGCGACAGATTTGCTCATACGACGCCTCAACTCTGGACGACTGTCTTTCTTTCGGTTGGTCAGCACAGCAACCTCTCGTACCCCGTTGGGCGCAGGAGTGGATAGATAGATCCGGACAACTTCCCTTGTCGATTGGCCTTTTCATTGAATCCGAACCCAACTACTATACCGTCAATCGCGACGTGATTGCGGTTATCAATCGATGTTCTAGCAGGTGGCGAGATCTCATTTACCGAGGCCCTTTCTATTCATTGTCATATCTTGTTGGAGACTCGCAAGGGGCCTCCCAGCTACAAACCCTTAAACTACAGGTTTATACCTACGATTCCGATTCCGCAAGACGGTTCAAATTAGGTGATTTCAAGCCAACGCCGACGACGCTCGAGATCACAAAACTTGACCTGAAGTCAGTCGTTATCGAATGGAACAATATTACCCACATGCAACTCCGTTGTATCTCCATCGACGACTGTTGGGAACTCTTTCGGATAACACCATGGATGATGCACTGTCGCTGAAGGATATTCGACAATGCCATCAAGATCCGTTCCCAAATCTCCATACTCCCATATTACACCCTGCCCTCCAAGTTCTTGAGCTGAGCCTAGCATACGATATATGCGAAATTTTCCACAACAATATCTCTCTTCCCGCTCTACAAAGCTATACGAGGGTTGGCGACGCCGAGATTGTGGACACTGAGAATCTTATATCATTTTTTTGCGATCCTCTTGCTCCTTGCAGACGTTGGCACTTTTAGACCTGGGGCTCGACGTTGCAGATCTCGTTGATCTATCTCGAGTGACACCTGATCTCTGCCGCCTACATTTAATATTGTGCCACGGATGTGGCACAAATATTACGGAACACATTTTTCGTCGCTTCTCCAATGCTTCTTTCATCATCACCAGCACTGATTCGGAAACCAATCAAGCCTTCTTTCCTCAATTGCAATCTATGGCATTCGAAGGGCAATGCCTCTTGATTGGACGTTGGTGCCAGACATTTTCGGCTCTGCCTCCGATGTACACAATCTTCGTCGAAGGCCTTTGCGCTCTCTTACGCTTTCTCTAGTCAAAGGTCAGCAAAAGATGACCATGTTATCATCGATAAAGACACTCTCAGCCGGATGTTGTCGTTGGTTGCACAAGGAATCGAAATAAAGATCGAGCTAAAGTATCGCGGCATCGACATCCTTCAGCAGTCTGTAGAATTTCACGCGCACGACTCAGCTTTGGGGGAGAGTCAGCAGGGTCCCACACAAACTCTTCTTCTAACCTGTTGGTGAGGAGTAAAGCTATCACCTCATAGAAATTCTTCATTGTATCTCGAGAGCCAAAATTTTGAGTCCTGAATTTTATTTCACTCTGAGAGTTAACCGGAGCTGAACGTTGAACGTTTGAATGCCCATCTGAAATTCATCCCTACTGGAAGCGTGTTCGCCTGAACGTTTTCACTCATTCAACGCAATAAACCATTATTAATGATGCATGTAACGTGTCGCGTCGATTGGCCTCCTATCGATAATCTAGTTATTCAAAACATTTTATTCATCTAGAGCATCAATAATCAAACATCAAGAGCATCAAGAGCATTAGCAAAATTGAGGAAGGCAACAAACCATGAGCGGGGAATCCGATTCCAAGAAACCTTTCGAAATTTATTCCACCTCCACGAACTTCCTCTTCTGCAAGCTTATCACCGCCTCCTTGAATTTCTCGTTAGTCGCAGCTTGCTTTGATGCTCCTTGCGCGTCTGCAGTGTGTCATTTCAGTTCTACATGGGATGAATGCGTCAGACACGAACCAATATTGTTGAAAGCATTGAAATGTATCCCGACCTAAAGAGCATTCACTGATTCACAACCTCAGATGCATATTGCCACACCATCTCCTCCGGAGCCTGCACTGGATGCTTTGAGGCACCCTTCTTCAACTCTGCGTTCTTTGCCATCTTCGGTTGTGCTTCAAGACCAGCAGCAAGCTGCTCGGCGGTGCTTAACACACTTTCCGCATGCTCCGTCGAGGTATGCACATACTGCACTGCGACGAGGGCTAGTACAAGAGCACGTCCGGCATCATCGAGTTCACTTCATGAGATTGATACCTAAGCGGCAAGCGTCAATTAATATATGCGAAATCCGAAGATAGTGTCTTACCCCAACGAGCTCGCAAATCATGTCTGCCTTCAGCTTATGCATCTTATCGTAAAACCCTTTCACATCCACAGTTGAGGCCCATGGAGGCACTAAAACAAGATAAGCACCTTGAATCACGAAGAACGATAAAGAAACTTACCATCGACAGCGACTGCAAGTTTCAGTCTTGGCAGTGTCGTTTCATTGTCATCGACGGACAGCGGAGGTGATTCTGGATCGGCAATGGAAGTAGCAGGATCAAGTGTGGCAGTGCCACTCTGATGACTTCTTCTCCTGACACCACACCGACGAACGCTCCATCTCCTGCTTGCTGCCTCCTATGGACCTTCTTCGCCTGCGATGTGGGGTTTCCGACCTGGCTCGCCCTGGCCAAATGGGACTGCCAGTCCGCCGTACCATGGGTCACCGACGAGGTTCTTGGCCACTTTGCCTGGGACGTCTGAATCGGGGTCGCCGTCACTGTGGGGTATGAGACCATCGTCGTCATCGTCGTCTGCGATGGGCGTGCGCTCGCTGCTGAGGCTCTCGCATGTTGGTTCTTCAGCGGCGCTGTGTTCGAGTGCGGGTACGCCGCCGCTACAGCAGCAGCGGTAGCAGGCACCGTCTGGAGATTCACCTTTGAGCTCGAGTGCGACGCTCGCCAACTCGTCGTCCAACTTGGGTTCGACTCCGACTTTGGGTCGTCGTCAGGCCAGGACGATGCAGTGTCTCAGGCATTTGTGAGGCGTTTTTTGCGCAGGCGCCGGGCCCGACGGTGGGCTCGAGTGTGGGTGCTCTTGCGCTGGCGTTCCTGGTGGGGGCATTGAGGCGAGAGGGAAAGGCGAGGGACCGAGGTTGGTCGTTAACTGACGTGGCCCAGCCTTGTGCTGTCGATATACGGGTGGACGAGTAGGAGTGGTTGGAGTTGGAAAGCGAGGTACGTTTGTATTAATCTCCCTTGGCGGTATAACTTGTGTCTGACTATGCCGAACTAGAGATGTTTTGAAGGGGCGCTTGGTGTAGACCTGCCAGCTTGCTGACTTTGGCCTTGGAGAGAGGCCGTGTTCTATTTTTGGGTTCTTCCTTGCGCTTGGTTTTTTTCCCTCCACTATTTTCTTTTTGGTTTTTGGTTTGGGCGTTCGTTCACTTGTTTGGGTTCTCCTTTGGTTTAGGGTGGAGCTGGCGAGGTGGAGGTGGCGAAGTGGCTTTTGGATGGAGATTGCGGGGAAGGAACAGGATCGACTCCAATCAGTGGTCGGTTTGGCTTATGACTTTGTCATCGACATCGGTCTCATCCTTGCACTCGATGCTTGGCTTTGACTTCAGCCTCCTCGTCCTCTATCGTCAAATCAATGCATCAATTGCCAAGCCCCTACTCCTTTTATTTCTCCATCCATTCATGATCCTTCTTGCCTTCTATCCCTTTGTCTCTCATTTTACAACCCCAATTCCCAAAACCACTCCTCTCCATGAACGCTGTTATTTTTTCTCTATGTTTATGCCTTTCCTTTCTCTCTCCACTGTACGACTACATATCCAGGGAACGTTCTTCTGTCTTCTTCCTCCTTTGTTCTTTTCTTCCGCCCTACTCCCATGTGCCTCCATTTTCTTCTCGACCTCTATCCATTGGCCGGGTCGGGCTTGTCAATACCCCACATCATGAATGCAGGACGATGGCATTACCACCCATCGTGGCCACGTAACAACGTGCCAGCATTCCTATCATACACAACAAGCGATATCTTCATCTGCGCATATATCTCGGTTTTGCGCCAACCTCATCACATATTACGCGCGACAATCCTGTCCGCGGCTAGCAGAAGACTATCGCATATATGCGACGGAAAGTCTCTTCGTCCTCGACCCTGTTATCAGATCCTTACAATCGATGTCGAGTTCGCCATCGCACGGGTGCCGAAAAGCCTTAAATGCACCACTTGCAAAACATGAAATCACAATAGACCTCGGAGGGCAGACGTCCTGACTTTCTGATGGCACGCTGCGTTTATTACACGTACGTCAGCTGCCCACTGCAGCTGCTCGCCCAGGTATCGGTATCACTATCTGTTTTTCTCGCCCATCCACCTCTATGGGTTTGTACCATTTTCTCGCTATCGAATATATCCTTGGAACGTTATACATTCGACCCATGGCGTGTCATATTTCATATATCTCTATCTCTATCTCCATCTCCATCTTCATCTCTATCCTCATATCCCTTCTCTCTATACATACATGCAATTCTTCTTGTCGTCGCGTTACTCTTCTCTCTCCATGCTTCATCGTCCTCTTGTCGTCAGATTTCGACATCCTTTATCGTTTTCTCTTCGTCTCTGTCTGTCTCCGTCTATAGATATCTTTCTTCCACATACACATCCTCATATCCATGCATATTGCACACCCATCTTCCCAGTAGCCTTCCATTCTGCTTTGTATAGTACCGAGGCCTAGCCCTACATCGTCTTTTTTCTTGATTTTACACAATTCCGTTGGTGACTTTAAGGCATGAATAGAGTCCTGTTGGAAGAGGTAGGAAAGTGCGGGATTAATTAGGACCTACTTCGACTTCCGAGCATGACGCCGTCCATCCTCGCGACCTGCTGTTTTTCCGCTCGTCTACTGCGAGTCCATCGCCCTCCATCGTGTGAACAGCCTCAATTGATGGTTTTGCAGCGTCTTTCTTAAGCTCCACATTTTATATGTCACCTTTAGCTGCGCTCTGTGCTAGTAACATCTGCCTCGCAATGCTCAACATGACTAGTACAAGTAGGAGAAGATCTCAAGGAGGAGAAAGGAGATATCCTATTATGACTTAAGCCGCCAACAAGGTGCCTGAGACTTTTCTCAACTCTTTGACCACATCACACCAGGGTGTTTCCGATATTGCTCATAATAACAGCTACGATTGTTTATGTAACAGCTTTTGCTGAAACAGATACCAACCAACGAAAATGCCACAACTTTGCCCTTTTGCGACGACACTCCCTTTGCTCCAAATTTCGAATCTCAGCCCCTGCGATCCTTGCAGAAAGTTGGCAGAACTCAATATCCAGATCGTCAAAGTGAGGGAGACCCTCCTCGAAGAGGCCCGAAGACAGAAATCGGAGATGAAACTACAGTCACGACCACTTTATTCACCGACTCCCTTCAGAGATTTCATCCGAAATCTTCCAGCTCTGCATTCCTCGCGAAATGAACAGAAAGGCGAGATGTGCCCAGTAGCCTTGTCATCTGTATGCCAAAAATGGCGTCAGATTGCTCATACAACGCCTCGACTCTGGACGACCGTCTTTCTTTCAATCGATCACCACAACAATCTCTCGGTATCCCATTGGGCGCAGGAGTGGATAGATCGATCCGGACAACTTCCCTTGTCGATTGGCCTTTTCGTTAAACACGGCGTCTCCTGGGGCCATACAGTCAGTCGCGATGTGATTGCGGTTATCAATCAATGTTCTAGCAGGTGGCGAGATCTCACTTACAACGGCCCTTCTCTTCATTGTCAGATCTTGTTGGAGACTCGCAAGGGGCCTCCCAGCTACAATCCCTTAAACTAGACGTTTATGGTCCCAATCTGCAGGGCAGTTCAAATTGGGCGATTTCAAGCCCAATGCCAACAACACTCAAGATCATAGGACTTGACCTAAAGTCGGTCGTTATCGAATGGAACAATATCACCCACATGCGAGCCCGTCATATCTCCGCCGACGACTGTTGGGAACTCTTTCAGATAGCGCCACGGATGACACACTGTCAGCTGAAGGATGTTCTCGACAGCAAAGCACAAGACCCGTTCCCCAGGCCCCATACTCCCATACATCAGGAAAACCTCATTTTCCGATATGTAAGGATTAGTGTAAAGTCAGTAGAATCAGTAGAGGCATATTTTATTATCACTGGAATCTGTCAGAATAAGTGTAGAATAAATTCAACTGGGTAGTACACACATTTATTCCAAGACAATAAGTTAGTCGCTCACTTATTTCATTTCAATCTGTCAAATGAAGTACCTATTTAACTTATTTATCCTTACTCTGTCACAAGTCAAGTGATGTCAAACATATGGATTGTCAGTATATACATTTAACTACAAGATCATCCTCTTTTACCGAGGCCAATCATTCTCCCTCGCGTCGAGTGCCCCTGATCTCCCGGTTGCCCTATCCACATGTGATCAAATGCTTCCACGAACGATACCGCCATCGCGCTCTGGGAGGTAGGTGGCGGCGCAGCAGCAGGGATGGTGGGTGTTACGACTAGC
This sequence comes from Flammula alnicola, assembly GCA_015499995.1. Classification (NCBI taxonomy): domain Eukaryota; kingdom Fungi; phylum Basidiomycota; class Agaricomycetes; order Agaricales; family Strophariaceae; genus Flammula; species Flammula alnicola. The sequence goes on along the minus strand of JADNRV010000158.1, from coordinate 107,707 downwards.
AAGAAACAACGTGATTGCGACGTCGAAGTCAAACAACCAGTGATTCCAAAGTCGTGCCAAGAGGTGCCTGGATCAGATTGTTCACACTTAGAGGCTCAGACGAGCTTAAGTGATCGTGTCTAGAGGCTCGACGAGCTTAGACGTTTGTGGCGAGGAGAGAGGCAAGACAAAATAGTCAAGATTCTCAAGAACTAGCTAAAGTACATCGTTGCGTGTCTACGATATTTATACTAGCTCTGAGCGTGCACAGACCATGATAAAGTGACTCCTTTAGAGTCGTTAGAATGGAGTCAGGAATGTGGAGGAGTCAGAATGGAGAGAGGAGAGTCCTCTCGACGATAATAGTGTCGTCGAGGATGCATAAGTATGGAAACTATAAATAGTCCGGAACCGGGAAGGTACTCCTACTAAAATAGAAAGTGTCCAGTATAGCTGGCGTACATCTAAGCGCGGGTGAAGATAAGATAAGATAAGAGAAATGAAAAGAAATGAAACGGTCGTAACATTACCCCCTTCTTATGTCGAGACTCCGTATCGACCTAGACTTCGATTGGCCGTCCGGCAGCATCAAAATAGATTTCAATGCTATCGTTGTCACTGCTGGATCCCCATCGGGGACAATTGGCCGTGACATGGCCTGGTGCATGGACGTGGCAACTGCGGCATACGTATCGTCGGCAGTCCCTCCTGACATGGTGGGTGGAACCACAAGAATAGCAGCGTCGGTGTGAATGCGTGCGACGTTGTGTGCCGACGATAGGGGACTGGGGAGCAGTGTGGTATGCCGAAGACCTAGTACGTCCGCTCCTGTCTGTGGAAGAGGAGCCGGAAGGGTCCGACCTCTCGACGATTATAGTTGGAACGAATTGTACGTGGGGTGTTCTTCGAAGGGTCCTGGGTCCATTGGGTACGTTTCCTCGCGCCGGGACAAAGGTCCTTCTGAGGGCAAACATAGCACTGAGCTGTCTGTGTATGCCATGCCAGACTGCGTTGTCGAAGGTGGTGTGGGCGTATGCACGGAGCCGTGTTATTTCTTCCTGAAGGGCGACAATGCTCGTTTGAGTTTGGTGGAGGATTTCAGTGTCATAGGCTAACAAGGTATGAGTGCGGGTCAGACGCTGGACCTGAGCGTAGTCTTGCGCAGTGGTCACCCGACTGGTGTATTCTTCATAGGTGAACGTGACGTCGGTCCGATCAGTCCAGTTGGTCGCTTCTGGTGCGCCGGTGGTTCCCCAACCAGAGTAGTCGGGAGGAGTATCCCAACCGGAGTTATCGGGGTTCGGCTCGAGGGTCGGCATGGCGTCGTTTTCCGCTTCGGCTTCTACGGCATTGGGACCAGGCCCTTCGGGGCGATCAGCCGCATCGGTGTTGCTTCGTACCCTACTGAAGACCGTGTCTATTGCTGCACGGCGAGACTCGGGGTGTTGGTGGTGCCAGAGGTGACAGAGTTGCCGTTAACCCGGTCTTGGGCGGAGTTGGAAGGGGCTTCTTCAAGGGAGAGGTCCTCAGTGCGGTCGATGAGCTGATCGATAATGTTAGAGGTGATAGACATGTTGTGAATGGTTGAGATGGGGAGTTATGGTACAAAAGATACAATTTATATACTAAAGCCTCCTGGTCTGTGCGAGAGGAGGGCGGTGTCGTTTTGACTGGTTCTGAGTCGATTTACTGGGTGTGTTTCCGGAATGACTTGACTAAGTCTTCGATCGATTTGTTGATTTTTCGGAGCAGTTGGAGTGTCGGTTCCGACTGACTCTTCTTGATAGGTCGGCGACCAAAAATGAGTGGGGTCGGGTCCGGCGAGGCTGTGGAGAACCTCGAAGAAGGTTCAGGTGAGTCAGTGATGACTCGGAGTGTCGAGAGTTGGGGCAGTGTGCGTGAAACTTGTAGTTTAGTGGGGATTCCTTGGTCGTTCAGGATTTCCTCTAGCTCTTGTCGTCTGTGTTCCATCCTCCTCGCGATCTCTCGTAAATTGTCCTCTTCCCTCTTCGCATCTCTCAATATGTCATTTGTTTCTCGTCGAATGGGGGTCCATCCTTCTTTGAATAAGGGTGGGCATCGCGTTGAATACGGTCTAGGTGGTGGCGATGACTGGGCTCGATGAACAGAAGGGATTCGAAAATAGAATGTCGGGATCCTCATGTCGTATGAAATGGTGGCTGTGTTTGATTGTGCGGTAGGCTGTGAGCGTCTAAGTTTGACGTTTCTGGTAGGGCGGGAGGTGGACTCGTTGTTTGTAAGCCGTGAGGATTTCCTGTGCATTTGTAAGCCCGCTTTCATTTTTCCAATTGGCTTCTTCGACCGAATAGCCTTTCCATTTGATGAGGAATCAGTATCGGCCGTTTCGGAGTTTCTCGTGGTTCAGGATCGAGTCGACTTCGTATTCTTCTTCTCCGTCGATGAGATCCGGAGGAGGTTGTGTGAAATTCTTCCCATGAATCTCATTTTCCACATAAGGCATTAAGAGGACAGCATGAAAGACGTCGTGAATTCTCCAGTGTTTCGGGAGCTGGAGTCGATAGGTTAGGGGTCCCAGAACGTCTTTGATCAAAAATGGTCCTTCCCGTTTAGGTGCCATCTTTTTGTTGTAACGCGTCTTGAGATTTCGTGAATCCAACCAGACTCTTTGTCCTTTCTTGAAGGGGACGAATCTCGATTGTCGACGTTCGCTATTCTTGCTCGGGCTAGTTCATGTGCCGCAAGTGCTTCTTCTCGATCTTTGATTAACTGCTTCATTCGGTCTTCACGGCGGGAAACTTCGTGTTTTCGAATGAAGTGGGAACGGAGATAGGTGAATACCCCATTTGTAGTTCAAACGGGGTTCTCTGTCTGTCCGCATGTCGCCGATCATTGTGTGTGAATTCCAAAGTGCTGATGGAGTCGAGCCAAGTGTCTGGATTTGATGAGCAATATATGGAGATTATGCTTCGATTTCCTGGTTAAGAGTTCCGTAGCACCATCAGACTGCGGGTGATAGGCGGTGGTCAATTTGGATTTGATGCCAAGAAGCTTCAGAAGCTCTCGGAAGGCTTTTGCCACAAATTGAGGGCCACGGTCAGACCTGAGGCTGTCAGGTAGTCCGAATCTTCTGTATAGATTGTCCAAGAGTAGGCGTCCGGTCTCTTCTTGCGTGACCGAGTGGAGCAAGGAATGGTAATCACCCCCCCTGTAAGACCGTGGTCGACCACGACCAGTACCGCATCTTTCCGTTGATCTCGGGTAATCCAGTGATGAAATCCATTGTTGGATCGGCAAAGGGTCGTTTCGAGTGAGCGGTTTCCTGTGCTATTAATGCCGGGTGTGACGGATTTCTGTTGATCTTGAATTGTTGGCAGATTCCGCATCCTTTTACGTAGGATTTCATGAAGGTTCACATACCGGGCCACCAGTAATGTTTCCGAATAGCATTATACGTTTCCAGTTCACCCGGGTGTCCGGCTGTCAGCGGTTTGTGATATTTCTCCACGATTTCGCATCGCAGTGATTGACTATTAGGGATATAGTTTTTCCCTTTATAGAACAATAATCGTTTTCCATCGTGTTCAGCAGTGGTCCAGTCCTCTAGTCCTTTTCGTAGGTGCCGTGGTCCATCGTCCAGCAGTATTCTGAGCGCTTCTGCTGCTTCGGTGTCGAGGTTCGAAGAATTGGCAATCTTTTCTTGCAATTCGAGGTCTATAAGGTTTACGAAGAGTCCCTCGGGCAAGAGCGTCATGTCATCATTATCTGTATCATCATCTGGGATATGGTCTGGTCGTCGGGATAGTGCGTCAGATTGGATCATTTTACTTCCTGCTTGGTGGACCAGTTTGACATCGTATTCTGACAGGAACAGGGACCAGCGTGCTTGTCGTCTGTTTAGTTTCTGGGCAGAACGGAAGTAGGTCAGGTTCTTGTGGTCAGATAGGATGGTCATTGTGAATGGTGATCCTTGGATGTAGTGTCGCCATTCTTGCATTGCTCGAATGATCGCCAGGAGTTCTCGGTCGTAGATTTCATAGTTTCGTTCTGCCGGTGAGAAGGTTTTCGAGATGAATGCGCATGGGTGTCTGGCGCCGTTTGTGTCCAACTGTGAGAGTACTGCACCTGACGCATATTTTGAAGCATCGCATTCTATCTGGAAAGGTTTGGTCGTATCTGGCATTACGAGTACGGGTTCTTCGGTGAAGCGCCTCTTCAGGGTGTCAAAGGCTTTTTGTGCGGCGTCTGTCCATTCAAAGGGTTGGTCTTTCTTTAATAACTCGTTCATGGAACGGGCTATTTCTGAATAGGCTCTAGTGAATTTCCGATAGAAGTTTCTGAATCCAAGGAACGATCGAACTTGTTTGAGCATTTTCGGTACTGGCCAGTCCGCGATGCCTTTGAGTTTGGCAGAGTCCATCCTAATTCGTCCTTCCTCAATGATCATGCCTAGGTACTCCATGGTAGGCAGTTCGAAGAAGCACTTTTCGGGTTTCAAAAAGAGGTCGTTCTCTCTGAGTCGTTGTAAGACTCGTCTGGTGTACTCTTTGAGCCGTTCTTTGCTTTTAGAAAAAAGCAGGATATCGTCCATGTAGATAATTATCCAATGTTCGACTTGGGTGTCAGCGGTCATATCTTTGAACATGTCGTCCATCATGGATTGGAAGGTCGCCAGTGAGTTGCACATCCCAAAGAACATAACAGTGGGTTCGAATAGTCCTTTGTTTGTCTTGAACGCCGCTTTCCATTGGTCTCCGTCTTGGATCCGAATGTTATTGTAGCCCCATCGCACATCTAGTTTCGTGAAGTACTTGGCCCCTTTGAGCTTGTCTATAAGTTCGGGAATGAGGGGTAGTGGATAGGCATTTTTGATCGTCCATTCGTTTAGAAACCGATAATCTTGACAGGGTCTCAGGGATCCGTCCTTCTTCGAGGTGAAAAAGAAGGGTGACGCCATAGGTGAGATCGAGGGTCGGATATAGCCTTTGTCGAGGTTTTCCTTCAGAAATTCGTCCAGCTTTACTTCTTCGACAGGTGACAAGGCGTAGGTTTTGAACGATTTTGGTTCAAAGCCTTCCTTCATCTCGATCTTGTGGTCCCAAGGTCGAGATTCAGGGAAGCGAGCTGCCGCTTGTTTGTCGAAGATGTCCAAGTATTCGTGGTATTCTGCCGGTATCATTTCTTCCAGGGTTTTCTCTTCTTTTGGTTTTTCTTGGGCGAAGGCGAAGGTTTGCGCTTGGGTTGTCTTGGCATTGATCCAAGTCTCCTTTGTTTCTTTGGTAAGTTCGCCGTTGATGAAAGAAATTACCAGGTCATCTGTGGTGTCCGTCTCTGTGCAGAGTTCATCCGAGGTTACCTCAACAGTCCTCTTCAATACGGGAGTAAACTCCGCGTACGTGGGGCTCCTGTCAGGTTCTGGATCGGTCTTCAGTTCGTCAAGATGTAGGTCCATTTCGTCCGACGAAGGGGTGAAACTCCTTCGTGGTTCCTTTGCTGGTTCAGTCCTAAGAAGTCGAATGAATACATCCCTGAATTTGCGAAGGGAGTTCTTAATCTTTTCTCTCCAGGTCAGAGTTCCCAGTTCCCAGTCAATGTTCGGGTTTTGTTTTCGAAGCCAAGGGAAGCCCAGTATAATCTTCTGCTTCCCGAGGCTGGTGACTAAAAGTCGGGTCGGGTCCGTTCTTCCGTTGATGGTGAGGTCGATGATGACATAGTATGATATCATTCCTTCCTTATTAGGTGTTCCGTCCACGTTCTTGGCTTTGATCGGTCTCCAAAGCCGTCGTAGTTTCAGTCCAAGAGAGTTCGCAAACTGCTGGTGGATGAATTGTCTGCCAGCGCCTGAGTCCAAGAGGGCGGTGGCTCCAACGATTTTTCTACCGTTCTGACTTTCGCACGAGAGAGAGCATGGTAATTGCATGGTTTGATTCTCGATCTCGGCTACTAATACAGAGTGAATAGAAAGATAGGGAGAGACTGACGTTGGGCAGCGTCTCCCTATTGAAAACCCTCGCGTCCTTCGGCCAAGTCATCCAGGCAGGCGTCTTTCTCTTCGGTATCCAATTCCTCGATGAGCGAACGGATGTGGGCACTGGTCTGCCTACCCGTGAGTTTCTTCTTTGGTGGGTCATATCGTTTTTGTTGGTTCGTCGGGTTCTGTCTTCTCTTCTTCTTCGGGCAGTCACGCGCCATGTGGCCGGGTTCCCTGCAGAAGAAACAGGCTCCTGTTCTAAGGAGTTCGTTTCGTTCATCGGTCATCATCACGTCGACATCCATTGCGTCAGGGTCGCGCGGTCGGTACAAGAACGGGCGTCTCATGGGTTTCGGTTCGTACTTCGGTTTCTGATACCCAGAGTTCTGTCTGGCGTATCTCTTCTCAATTGTGTCGGCGATCTTCATGTTCGTTTCGCGGTCTTTCGCTTTGTCGTACCATCCTTGGAGAGTAGTTGGTTGGGTCTCAAGATGCATGACTTCTTTCAACAACTCTGTTCTAAGGGATTTCTGGAATAGGTCGATTAAAATTGACGGGTCGGAGATCCCGGTCTTCTTGACCAGGATCTTGAAATTCGTGATGTGTTCTTCTAAGGGTGCCTTCCCTTGTCGGATCGCATATAACTGTTCAAGGGAGTTACCCTTCAGGTCAGTGATCTCGTAGTCCTTGTCGAGTTGGTCAATAAAGGCGTCCCAGGTTCCAAGGTTCAACGATGCTTGGACCGCTGGAACGTTTCCCGCTGTGGGTGCAGCCGGAGTGTAGTGGGAGTCATAGAACTCTTCAGCCCAGTTTCCTGCGGCTTCTCCTCGCATGAAGGAGAGAATGAAGACGATCTTTTTATCATCGGTGTCGTAGACGGCGGAATTGATCTTTAGGTAGAGCATGACCGTCTTCTTCCAAGAGGCATATTTTTCAATATCACCATCAAAGTCCTGGGGTCGGTTCAAGTTTATTTCTTTCGGGGTAGGATTAGCCATGGGTGGAGCGGTCTGTTGACCTGGGGGGTTCGGGGGAAATGGAGGTGGAGGTGGAGGTGGACCTTGCGGTTGTCTCGAAGGCTGTCGCCCTGGTGGTGGGGAGAGTTCTTCTGAAGAACTAGGAGGGTCAGGAGGAGGTTCTGAAGGCGCGTGGTGGTCGTGGAGACCTTCGTCTTCGAGATCTGAGAAGGAGGGAAGTTGGACGGGAGTTCTGGATCTGGAAGAGGTGAAAAAGCTAGCGGATAGTGGATCTGCTGCTTCTTCTAGGGTTTCGGTGGGCTCGCGGGATGGGACGCTGGGGGGTAGATGGTTCAGGTTCAGGAGTGGCTGCAACAAGGAGTTGTTCTCGGGTGGCTGATCGAGTTACTCATGACCTAGCTTGCGAAGCTCCTGTCGGTTGAGTTACTGAGGGTTTCGGAGGCGTTGTGCAGGCTTGGACTCCGAGGAGTCCTACTGCGACGAGTGTCGAGGTTCGAGGGGTAGTCGACCACTAGATAGTGGTGGAAAGGAGTAGAAGCTAGTTCTTTTGTTACGACTAGCAAGAAACAATGTGATTGCAACGTCGAAGTCGAGCAACCAGTGATTCCTAAGTCGTGTCAAGAAGTGCTGGAATCGGATCGTTTGCACTTAGAGGCTCAGACGAGCTTAAGTGATCTTGTCTAGGGGCTCGACGAGCTTAGACGTTCGTGGCGAGGAGAGAGGCAAGACAAGAAGTCTAGATTCTCAAGAACTAGCTAAAGTACATCGTTGTGTGTCTACGATATTTATACTAGTTCTGAGTGTGCACAGACCATGATAAAGTGACTCCTTTAGAGTCGTTAGAATGGAGTCAGGAATGTGGAGGAGTCAGAATGGAGAGAGGAGAGTCCTCTCGACGATAATAGTGTCGTCGAGGATGCATAAGTATGGAAATCATAAATAGTCCGGAACCGGGAAGGTACTCATACTAAAATAGAAAGTGTCCAGTATAGCTGGCGTACATCTAAGCGCAGGTGAAGATAAGATAAGATAAAAGAAATGAAACGGTCATAACAATATACATATTTGTAATCTCCTTAAAATTCTGAATCCAATGGTACCCCATTGATCCTGAATCTCTCAGAATTGGTTACGCAATCTATAAATATATTATAGATATATAGGGTATATAGTCCGATGTTTGTGGTAGGTCAGAAACAGTTCTCTGGTCTAATGGTTAAATGGGCTGGGATATTAGCTGCTGAATTTCTTCTGGGGCTCTGGGTTTAATTCCTGAAAGATGCAAAATCTTTAAGTGATATTTTTCTCTGAGTTCTGTCTAAGTCCACTAAGTTGAAGTCCTAACCAGAATTTTGGTCATTACTGTGGATTCCGGTCAGGATTCCTGCAGAATTGAGTCCATTCCTGTGAATTCCGGTCCATTCCTCTGGAATCTGGTCATTCCAGGAGGAATCAGTGGAGGAATAACAAGTATTGAATTGATGTGGCATTACAGTCGATGTCGACAGTCGCGGGAAGTGGAGGTGCATCGAGGGAAAATATCAGGGTGAGGACCAAGAGGTATTACAATATCATTAGATGGAATGTTAGAATCAGACAACATGTGAGGTGGATTGGTGAATTCAGATGAATCAGAGGCTGCAGGGCATCTCATGATATTGACATTGATGGGCTCTGGAGCATAGAAGTCCTTGTTATCTGATAATTTGCAGTCTTGTGCAGCTGATCATTGTGCCTTGAGGCGGAGGAGATCCCTATTGCATGCAATCTCATTGGCATCATCAAGCTCAATGACTTCACAATCATGTTGAGAATTTTCCCATTTCTTTGCATGTGCAGAGAAGACTTCCTGGTCCCATTAACAAGCAACTTACTCACATAGTCAGCAGTTGTGGGATCTTCACGGGATTTGGCCAACCAACATTTATAAAATTCAAAGTCAGCAAGGTATTTGATCTCAGTTCAGGGCCTAAATCCATTGTTCTCAAAACACTCATTCTTTGAAAGCATGTAGCAGCTCTGTATTTAAATAAAACAAAGTGAGAATATAAAGATTAGGTTATGAAGATAATATACTTATCACAATTGAGATCCAAGAAATCAATCCAAATGTTGTTGCGGCTGGCCTGTCTCATAAATAAACATTGTATGCATGTGCAACAGCACAAGAAGTGTCTGTAGTCATGGATTTTCCAAATATTATTACACGAGCAATCTGAAAGTAATTTATTGAGATTAATATGAAATGGCTGTAATAAGTATAACACACCATAAAGAGACAGTGATTCTGAAACATGTGAAATATTGTTGTTCAAGTAGAGAATAGGAGGATATCAATCATAAGAGATAGTTTGACTATCAGGACCATCAATGAGTTTATATCCAATCAGCATCTGGATCTCCTTGACAGTGTCCCGTGTATAGGTGGCTGTAAAATATTCAGCAGGGAGATCAAAGATAAGACTTGTGCAATTGTGTCAAAGATTCATAAGTGAGCTAGAGCGGCTAGAACCAAGGGCTTCACAAAACTGAAAAATTAAATTAGATATACAGCGTGGATAACCTCTGAGTAAGATAATATAATAACTTACCATTAATACAAAGTTCCTTCTTTTCACCTGGCTCGATAATGACATAATGTTGTGGTACTTCTGCAGGATACACTCGTAAAGCTCCAAAGTAATTCTGACCACCTGGTTTGCAGCATCCAGGTATCACTGGGGTTCATTAGAGGTGGTTCAAATTGTGACTAGGGCAGTGAGACATGATGTGTAGTGGTGATCTTTGGTATTCCAATGGATATCTGGGTGGGCTAATGTCGAAACTGATCTCAGACAGCTTTTATATTGTGTAAAAATGTCTCTCCATATTTAGAATTAGTGCAGAAAATTATCAACTTGCTTGTGACTTGCATGCACAGTGTCACTTGGCTGCTCTGCAAGTCAAATTATCAAGTAACCAACAACGGATCACCCGCTTTGTGCGCCCTGTCATTAGTGAATCACTTGAATAATTATCTATGCTACCTAAGCACGTAATTGGATTCAAAGTGATAAATAATAACTTGCTTGCAACTTGCATGCATCATCTCAGTTGGCTGCTCTGTGATTCAAATTACCAAGTAACCAACAACCAATCAGCTGCATTATGTTCCCTGTAATTAAGGAATCACTTGACTAATTACCTGTGCAACCTAAGTGCATAATTGGATCCAGTGGGAAATAATGTCAAAGGTAACTGATATTGATCAATGGTCATGCCATGATATTATACCGACATTTCCCTTCTATGCAGTGCAGTGTTGGCTAATACATGTATTATTATGAGCTGTCAATGGCAAGCAGCAGCACTATTACATATGTACTTCACTATGCCCTGAGCACTTCCAGGGAGATGGGACGTGAGGCGCCCATGAGGCGTCTAATTCTTGGAGATTTTCTCACACTTTTGATGCCTATCAAGAGGATGTGCATCCGGCAATGTCCAAACGAGAATTTGGAGATTGGGACTTACAATCCTAGTCTGTAGTATCCATTTGATAAGAAAGCTGCAATGAACTTATAAGAATATTGTTCACAAGTATTTATAATATCATTCATTTATACAAAGGAGGAATCTCAAGTTCAAAATTCAGTGTTCAAATATTAGCATAATGGACTAATTGAGTAGATTTCAACCTCTTCCACATGTCCTGATCAACAACATCAATGACAAGGTATTCTCCAACCACTAAAGCATGATCCCTCACTAAGAGCCCACCATGTTTGAGTCATCATGAAAATATTTTGGTGGCCTTATCAGGCAGTCCTTAACATCTCACGCTATAAATAATCAGATTGACTTCCTACCTGTTCAGGCATGATCATCAAATATGGACATTATCAGCATGGTCAGCCTGTTCAGGCATCCTGGAATTTTCTGACATAGTGAGCATATCTTGTGACTTACCAAGAGATGCACAAGACTAGCTAGATAGACATGCTACTAGTGGGGGGGTACAAAAAAAGTCATTGAAAGTTTAACAAAAGATTCAATAACAATTTAAAGTAATGTTGAATAAAAAGTTCAATAGAAAGTTCAATAGAAGGTTTATGAAAATTGTATAAAATCAATTCAACAAAAGATTTAATAAAAAGTTCAGTAGAAAGTTTAATAAGTTTAACATAAGATTTAATAGAAAGTTTGATAGAAGATTCAATAAAAATTCTAATAACAGGTGTTACCAAAAAGGTCATTAAAATTTTTAGCAAAAGATTCAATAACAGTTTAAAATAATGTTGAATAGAAAGTTCAATGGAAAGTTCAATAGAAGGTTTATAAATATTGTATAAAATCAATTCAACAAAAGATTTAATAAAAAGTTCAGTAGAAAGTTTAATAAGTTTAACATAAGATTTAATAGAAAGTTTGATAGAAGGTTCAATAAAAATTCTAATAACAGGTGTTACCAAAAAGGTCATTAAAATTTTTAGCAAAAGATTCAATAAAAGATTCAATAAAAGTTTAAAGGAATGTTGAATAAAAAGTTCAATAGAAAGTTCAATAGAAGGTTTTTGAAAAATTTTATAAAACAACAAAATTCAATAAAAAGTCCAGTAGAAAGTTTAATAAAGATTCAATAAAAAATTCAATAGAAAGTTTGATAGAAGGTTCAATACAAATTCTGATAAAAAAAGTGTTACAAGAAAGATCATTAAAATTTTTAGCAAATGATTTTAAAATCACATTGAATAAAAAGTTCAATAGAAAGTTCAACAGAAGGTTTATGAAAAATTTTATAAAATCAACTCAACAAAAAATTCAATAAAAAATTCAATAGCAAGTTCAACCTTAAAGATTTAATAAAAAGTTTAGTAGAAAGTTTTATACAGATTTATTCCAATTTTCAATAATCATGACACTTCAGAAAAGAAAAGATTGAATTGAGAAATGTCCAAAAAGAACTGCCACTGTCTGTAACAATGATGCTCTGCAAGCAGATGGCATTCAAGATGTCACGAGGAAAGCCCAAGAGGCCAAAATAGACAAAGAGTCTTTTTTTTTTTTTTAGAAAAATGCATCTCAGAAATTGTCACCATCATTATGAGTCATGGCAGAGCTGGTACACCAGATAGGCCTCTTGTCCTTGAACTTCACTTTTTTTTATGTCCAAAATGTTATCATTTTTGAAAATCACAATAAAAATAACATTCAATAAAAAGTTCAATAGAAGATTTAACAAAAAATTGAATAAAATAAAGTCAACAAAAGATTCAATAAAAAATTGAATAAAATCAATTCAACAAAAGATTCAATAAAAAGTTCAGTAGCAGGTTTTGTAAAGATTTAAATACAAAGTTTAATAGAAGATTTAACAAAAATTTTAATAGAAAGTCTGCAAATTTTTTAGTAGAAAGTTTTATAAAGGTTTAATACAACATTCAATGAAAAGGTCAATTGAACAAAATAATAATACAGTAACTGACTAACTCCAACTGGTATTTATGTGCTAAATAAACAAACATCAAACAGCAATAACAATAAGATGCACTTCAGTGATCTTCCAAGGTCTTTACTCCTTCCTCTGGATTTCTAAACACTCTTCTTCCTCCTCCTTATTGTCCATCTTCTGTTTCTTCTCCTTATTGTCAGCATGTCAGCAGTGTTTGTGCTATGGCAGGGTCACTTTGTGAATTGTTTGTGGTCAGCAGTTGATCCCTGGCACTTGCATTGATTCCACCTTAGGTTTCCACTGTAACAGTCCCATCAAATGAGAGGAACACATCATGTTGTGTCAACAGATTTGTATTATAAAATCTTTATTTCTCTTATACAAGGGGCAAACATTAGAGCAAAACTTGGGGCAGTCCAAAATGGACCACTCTTGAGGTGGTTGGCCTGTGGTTGGCCTACAGTCAGGAATATTTCATATTCTAATAATAAATGATATCTGTTAATGTGTGCCATAAATAATATTGACATATGCATGATGTCTAAATAGTCACATGATTGGGACATGCTTTGCAGTTTGCAAAGACAAAAGGAATGCACACATTGGGCAGCATGGGAGGAGCAATAGAAACAGCTACTTTATTTATTTTTATTTTTATTTTTATTTTTAAATTCAGTGTTTATTCTCCATTGTGGCTGAGCCTTATGGTAGATATATACAGCAAATCTTTTTCTATGCATCTGTTTCAATAATTCCTATCATAATCTGTGGGATATATAGATAATTAATTAATTTTATTATATTGCTATCTATTTGCTGCCCAAAACTGTGTTGGCAACATGTGGTAAAAAATGTCAACCCCCAGTCAACTGCCTCAAGGGACTGCCCCAAGGTTTGCATTTGCTCTTTTTTTTTTTTGTTTTTTTTTTTGAGTCATTTTATTGTCTGCGGAGGTGAACCCTTATATTGGACATATCTATTGCATATTCTACTCCTTTGGCCCCCAGTATCATTTTCACCATATTTCCCTGACCATCCCTTGCATCCTTTGGGGTGCACCCAAATGCTCGCTCTCCATTGGACCCAGCATGGAAACACTCTCTAGGGACACATCGTTCTTGGACCGTGTGATGGTGTGGTGTATCTTGTTGGCTGTGTTCAGATTGCTCTGCATTTGTTCTCTTGTGCATACCTGACCACTCTTATAATAGGCACAATGCATCAAAATGTTGATTAAGGTGTGCTTCATTTGTGAGCCTTGTGTTACCTGCCAGTATTCTGGTCCTGAAGTCAGCGTGAAAAGATGTTCACTTGGGTTTCGCCAGAATGTACTTTATTCAGGCTATTCCAATTTATTCTAGAAATTAGTTCCAAATGCAAATATCTCAACTTATGTAGTAAATGAGATAAATTAAATTTGACTTGGAGCTTAAGAGGATAGCCTGGTTGACAGTAAGTTCTTTGTAGTCAAACAAAGAGTTGTAAGCTGAAAGACGTAAGATGTAAGAAGTTAATGAAGGAACTTCTTATTAGATAGACAGAGAGATGTAGAGCATATTAAAGTAAGAAGTAAACGATGGAACTTCTTAATAGACAGAAAGATGTAGAGCGTAGACGTAAGAAGTGAATACGAAGGGACTTCTTCTTCTTAATAGACAGAGAGATGTAGAGCGTAGACTTAAAAAGTGAATAAGAAGGGACTTCTTAATAGACGGACAGTTGTAGAGCATAAAGACGTAAGAAGTAATATGAAGGAACTTCTTAATAGATGATAAGATAGAAGAAGTAGCGGTATACTTCTTATAAGTGATGTTAAGTAATTCGGAAGACAATAAGACTGAAGAAGTAATGATATACTTCTTGGAATTCAATAGACGACAAGTTCAACTCTCAGTTGAACTTGTATTTACAGATAGACTTAGATTCATGCTAGTCAATTGATAACTTTAAGTGGTAATTGGTATGATGATATTTTCAAGGGGAAACGGTCAGTTATTTATACTAATTCTACCTAGTGGCTGTGCTAGGACTTTAATGTGCTTTGAATAAGCGCCGAGAGTGTTATTGGTAAGATTATTACTCATCTGCACAGTTATGATTATCAAGCGCGCAGCTTTGCACAGTCAAGCTTACCAAGCCCTCAGTTATGCTTACTGAGTGCTTATCAAGCACATGGTTATGATTACTAAGCGCTTATCAAGCACATGGGTATGATTACTGAGCACTTATCAAGAACATGGTTATGATTACTGAGCACTTATCAAGCACATGGGTATGATTATTGAGCACTTAGCAACTGCTCATGGGTTACAGTTTCTTGAGCGCTTAGCAACTGCACGGTTGTGATCATTTGAGTGCTTACCATTTGTATGGTTACAGTCATCTGAACACTGAGCGACTGCCTGGATACGGACATCGGAGCACTGAGCGACTGCATGGTTACAGTCATCTGAGCACTGAGCGATTGCACAGATGTCTCTCTGTACACATAGTATTGTTTAGGTAAGTGTCCCATCATGTGATTACAATAATATTATTATTTTTGCTAAGTGAAGGTGAGCAGTTTGATTCAGAGTTTCACTCCAAACAAAGTCAGCGCCTGACACCGAGGTCTTCACTTTTACCTTAAAGTCATCGCTGAATGGCCTGTGTAATATAGATAAGACTAGATATGAAGAAGTCTGAGATGTTATTTCAAAGTATTATGTGGGTTGATCTTCATATGCTTCTTAACAAGGTAAACACCACCTTGAAAAAATAGATTGAGGAAATATCATAGTTTTTTGTTGAAACAGTGCACCAGATCTATGCCCTCAAGAGGCTTGGACCGAGACCGAGATCAATCTTTACAGGTTCACAGACCACAAAAGACCAGACTGAACTGACAGAAACTGGTCCAGAGTGGTCTTTAGCAGTTTTTCACGGTTACAGAACTGGTCTTAACCAGTTACAGTTGAGACTGGTTATCAACCGGTCCTCAACCCGTTTTCAAAGTACTTACATATCACCAAGACATAGATAGAATCATGAAATAAAAATAGCATTACTAGTGCTACATACATGGTCTACACAATAAAAAATAAGAGGCAAATAGCCTCATCAATGACAACACCTTACCTCGTGTGTACAAATCATATCTCCTCTTTTCCTACATTGATCTCTCTCCCCACTGTCACAGCAAGGTTCTAGCTTGGGCGGTAGTGGCTCATCAGTGGCAATGATGGCTGTTGGTGATGACATTGTCATCATGCATGCTGGCACATTCATTGGTGTCGGTGGTTGGCTCGTCGTAAGTCTGCATGTCCTGCATTGGTTCAGCCAGTGGTGTTGCCTGCTGCAGAGCAGCACATTGTTGATGTAAACAAGATAATCAATGCTGTCTGGGATATCAGACAGTGTTGATATCCCAGATGGTGTTGATAGCGATAACAATATGGCTTATTGTCGAGCTGAGCCTCCCGAGGACATACAGTGTGATCGCCAATAAGCAAGGTGATGCAGCAGTATGACATGGCAGTGGCTGTGGACATGGTGGCAGCAGCACATTCTGGGTTCGATGTGCTATTGAGGACCCGCCTGTTGACATGATGAGGTAATCGAGCTAGAGCATCATCCGATGGTGGTGATCAGAAGTCTCCTCCATAGCCTACGTGTCAGGTGAGTAGATATGTAGGTAGATTGTCAGCAGAATGCAAGTCAAGTAGTATGACTCAGCTTGTGACGAACTGGCTGGGTCTCCCTCTTCCAGGGCCTCTTTTTGTTATCTATCACTCCTTCTCCACCATTCACTCCTCTTGAAAGCAAGCCCACATGCCTGGTTTGAGGGGAGGGACATGTGAATATGCAACATGTCAGTATGGATATTCAGGGGAGAAATCATTAAAAAAATGAATATAGGAGGGTGAAAACCCTTACTGTTATTTTTATTTTGTTCTATCGAGCAGGAGAGGAAAAGAGGAGGAGAGGAGAGGAGGAGATGGTGGTTGGAGATAAAATCAACAATGGTGATCATTGTTGATGGGTTATCTGGCAAATGCCGAGAGCACGGTAATGATAAATTCCTCCAACCAAAATGTAGTACAACAGTAACACAAAACTCAATTGCAATAATTATAATTTGAAAGTGATAAAATTTGACTCAAGATTTACTTGCCTTCAAGCCTGTAAAGACTGGTTGAGACTGCAAAGACCGGTCTTTGTTCGGTCTTCATATTTTCAAGATTCTAATGGACTGAAGACTGGACCACGGTGAGAGACCTGCTACGCACTCAGTGACCTAAACCACATACACAACTGTGGAGCGAGATCCTAACTAGGTCGAGCGATGCTCTACTAGCTTCAGAAATATGTAGTGTGCTGTACTCCACGGTGTTTGTTTTGTTTAGCTAGCTGACTTGTAGACAGCGCCTCACAGTTCGTTTAAAGTGGGTATGAGGGATTATTCAAACACACATTTTATTGTAGTTTCAAGCCTCGTTTTATCACAGGGATGAATTGTTTTATTGATTTTATGGTTTTTATTTGACAGGAACTCTCTAGGATGCTGCTAGCTCAAATTTTGAAGCCACTAGCTACTCTGGAGGCTCAGAAGAATGATCTGCTAGCCCACTTGGACTCTGTTTCTGACTTTCTCTAGGCACTCTTCCGGCCTCTAAGCACTCTCTGGCTTATAAATTCTTGGACCTTGTCCTCAAGAACTTCTTTTTAACACTAAGCCTTCTTCTGGCTTTCAAACGAACTCTATTGAAGTCAAACTGTTCCTTTATTTGTCCTCTTTCTTACTAGACACTGTGTCTTAGCTCGAAATAAAACTGGGAAGAGATTGCTTAATGTAACTAGCTACATAGGTACATCTTTTATACTACAGCTATGTGTGGTTCTAGTATGTGAATAAAATAGTGTAAAACATTCTTATCTCATGTAAATAATGCCTGCAGGCAATGGGTATAGGGTTGGGTATTCCAGGTGACCAGATAGAGGTCAAAGGATTTGGAAATTCATCTCTTTTTAGTGCACTAGGATGCTCCTGACTTCTGCATACCATGTGCATCATGCATGCGTCTCAGCTAGCGGTGCTGCTTTCCTCCAGATCCATGGCCATCATTGCTGCTGGTTCCTTCTTTCCTTTCTCATTCTATTACCACTTTTGGTAGTCCCCCAGGTGGAGGGTAGAGCGTGCGTCTAACTAACACGTCTGTGTCCTGTGCATTTCTTGGTAAGTCACAAGATATGCTCACTAAGTAGTCGACGCACTCGCATCTAGCTTTCACTAGCTGTGTCTTGCATTCCTAGCTGTAGTATTTTATAGCTAGCTTATTCAGCAATACATTGATTGTACTGAATTCACTGCACACTATTTCCAAAGCATCCAGAAGTCTTTTAATTTATTCCCCATGATGTTTATGCCTTGCTAGTTATTTATAACTTGTCTTCCGGTTATCATATGGACTCAGCTAGCTCTGAACTGCATCTGTTTACCATTGTCACAGGTTGCTGAGATTCGAAGTTATGTAAGCTATTTGTCCATATTATCGTGTATGCGCTATACGTGCATTCTCTCTTTTTCTTCCTTCTTCACCTCCACTACGTTTCAATAATACACTCCTTTGTTCAAACTCGAAAAGGTTATGGGCCCCGCTGTCTAACCACTTCACAAACTCATATTCAATTCTTCATCTATACACTCCTCTCTCAATCTCGCCATTGCTCGCGCTAGCGCTTATCAGAGCTCTCACTGGTGTTTTCACCCACTATACTTGCCTTAAGCCTTATCTTGCCTTATCTTGCCAATTTCAGTCACCTTACCTTGCCAACTTCAGTCACCTTACCTTGCCAACTTCAGTCACCTTATCTCGCCAACTCCAGTTGCCTTATCTTGCCGATTCCAGTTGCCTTATCTCGTTGACTTTGGTCACCCTACTTGTCTTATTTTTTTTTTTGCGCATATTTTGCACATATATTTCACCCTTGATGTCTGAAATGTCAACTATCCCAAAACTCGAATATATTCCCCCTCTCGAAGGTACCGCCAATGCTCTGGAATGGTTTCGATCCATGACACAAATGCTCAAGGCTGAAGGAGTATGGGGACATGTCAAAGGCGTGGAGAATGATCTCACATCTGTCTGGCCAGCCTCACATCCTCCGACCCTCACTGCTCAGTCTACCAATGCCCAGCGACAAACCGCCTCCTCATGGTGGATCAAGGATTCTCGTGCTGTCAGCATCATCGATCATCGTCTAAATCCTGTCACACAGAGTCTTATGCCTGCTGGCGAGGTCTTTATTGTCCTCCACTGATTCCTACCAGAATCTGGTCATTCGGGAGGAATATTTTTTGGGTCATTTTGGCTGAGAGGCCAGCCAAAATGTGAAATTTCATTCCAGGGGAAAGCAGACTGGAATGAGCTGCAACCGGAATACCCAACAGGAATAGCTGGAACAGAATGGCCACCGGAATCTAGTTATTTCCAAAAAAGAAAATATGGTTATTTTTAGCACCAACATGAAAATATCACACTATTCCCACGACCTAAAGGTCGTGGGTCTTGAGGTCATTTCAAAAAAAATTTTGGCAGATGGATGTGATGACCAATCTGCTCCAGCTTACTTAATACTATTACCTTATCCATCCATGTTCATCTTTCCCTTGTTACTCCTCGCTGCTCACGTGCTTTCCTTCCTTCCACCATGACATTCCATGCAGAGATTTTATTGACCATTGTTTTTGGTCTGTTTGTGCTAGTCTGCTATTTTACCGGGTAGCCTTTTGATGGACCCCACCTCACCTTTCCTGAATATTTGGGTTTCTCACCTGATATTTCTGCTACATCTACCCTGGACTTTGTCGTTGGCTCCAGCAATGATTTACTGCCTTCTGTAAAACCCAGATGTCCATCTCAAACTGTCATATTATACTCAAGTTATGTTTTTCTTCTCTCTCCATGGGCGTCAGGTCCTGTTTCGGTCTTCTTTGTCTTTTCTATTCCAATTCACTTAACTTACCAGCAAACATTGAGAGACCCGCTACGCGCTCAGCGATCTAAACCACACACACAACTGCGGAGCGAGATCCTAACTAGGTCGAGCGACGCTCTACTAGCTTCAGAAATATGTAGTGTGCTGTACTCCACAGTGTTTGTTTTGTTTAGCTAGCTGACTTGTAGACAGCGCCTCGCGGTTCGTTTAAAGTGGGTATGAGGGATTATTCAAATACACATTTTATTGTAGTTTCAAGCCTCGTTTTATCACAGGGATGAACAGTTTTATTGATTTTATGGTTTTTATTTGAGAGGAACTCTCTAGGACACTGCTAGCTCGAATTTCGAAGCCACTAGCTGCTCTGAAGCTTTGGGAACTGGTCTGAAACTAAGGCCGCACTGTGCGCTACCTTCTGAACGATCTGCTAGCCCACTGTGGACTCTGTTTCTGACTCTCTAGGCGCTCTCTTGGCCTCTAAGCACACTCTGGCTTCTAAATTCTTGGACCTTGTCCTCAAGAACTTTTCTCTTTATTTAACTAAGCCTTCTCTGGCTTCAAACGAACTCTATGAAGTCAAACTGATCCTTTATTCATCTTCTTTCTTACTAGACACTGCGTCTTAGCTTGAAATAAAACAGGGAAGAGATTGCTTAAGGTAACTAGCTACATAGGTACATCTTTTATACTACAGCTATGTGTGGTTCTAGTATGCGAATAAAATAGTGTAAAACATTCTTATCTCATGTAAATAATGCCTGCAGGCAATGGGTATAGGGTTGAGTATTCCAGGTGACCAGATAGAGGTCAAAGGATTTGGAAATTCATCCTTTTTAGCGTGCTAGGACGCTCCTGACTTCCGCGTACCATGCGCATCATGCGTGCGTCTCGGCTAGCAGTGCCGCTTTATTCCGGATCCACAGCCATCATTACTGCTGGTTCCTTCTTTCCTTTCTCGTCCTATTACCACTTTTGGTAGTCCCCCGGGTAGAGGGTAGAGCGTGCGTCTAACTAACGCATCCGCGTCCCGTGCATCTCCTAGTAAGTCACAAGATACGCTCGCTAGTAGTCGTGCGTTTTGACCGCATGCTAACTAGCTGCGTCTTGTACTCCTAGCTGTAGTATTTTATAGCTAGCTTTTCAGCAATACACTGATTGTACTGAATTCGCCGCGCACTATTTCCAAAGCATCCAGAAGTCTTTTAATTTATTCCCCATGGTGTGTTTATGCCTCGCTAGTCATTTATGACTTATGCGTTCTATGTTTCACTGTTTCCTAACTTTTAACTGTCTCCCGGCTTATCATACGGACTCAGCTAGCTCTGAACCACGTTTGATTACCATTGTCACAGGTTATATGACAGCTAGTAGTCGCATAGCTAGGCCTTAGACTACTAACTTGGGTGCATTATAGTCTCTCTATCTCGGTTATATTCTATAGGTAAAAGATGATATATTGCGAAATTCATGCGTGGCCGGTTTGTGGCCCTATCATCTCCCCCCACGAAATCTTGACTGTCCTCAGTCAACCGGACTCGTCCCTTGAGCAACACTAATGGTCTGCTTTTTATTTCCTACTAGTTGACTTTCTGTTTTACACACTTTGTTTTCTGGTGCAGCTAGCGAGTTGCCGCTAAAGATGCTTAGTGCGGGGTGTGTGTGAACTACTAGATAATCAAGTAGTCGCTTTCAATAGACTTGTAAGGTCTATTAAAGAGATACTATCAAGTCCAACTTGCTTCACTTTTTAATAACTACTTTACTACACTCAAACACCCAAATCAATGTTTAGTTGACTTAGTTCGTCCAAGGGGAGGATAATAGTTTTATAATATCAATACCTGATAGTAGGTGTGCGATAAAAGAAGGTGTTTTAAACTATGTAACGGCTTAAGCAAGGCCTTAGGCGCGTTTATAGTTAATGGGTCGTTTTAAGTCCAATAGACTTGTGTAAATTCTGGTCTGGTACTCGGAAACTAGTGCTCTATGCACAAACTGCTAACTGATCTTGCTTTGTCTTGTTCTCCAATTGAGAAGATGGCTCTATGCCCTTTAACTTGTCTTTACTTGTCTCAAAAACTATACTTGTGGAAAGAGGCGCGCAGATGTCTTATCCGCCGACACTACAGTCCCTTAACAATGGCCAGAGGCGCGTAGACGCTTTGTCTACCGACACTACAGTCCAGGTCCCCAGATGTCCTTTGACAAAGGGTAGGTTTTGAACAAGTCACTTAGACAGGTTCCTTGGCTTATAACTCTCTTTACTTGTCTTGGCGAATCACTTAGACACGTGTTCTTGTCTTAACAGTTCGTTTATATCGTTACTTGGTTTCTTTTTATATTATGGGACTCTCGCTTTGAAGCTACTTGGTACTTAGAGGTGAAACACTTAAGATATAAATCTTAAGCGCTTGTATCTCGTGGGTGGTAAATTGCTTGTCTTCTACGGTGTTACAGGGCTGCTTATATACTACTGAGATGATATATTATTACATAGATGCAATGATGAGAATATAGAGATTTCATGGGCATTTGTGCGCGAGCGGCGGCCTTGTGGAGTACAGTTTCCGTGCGCGTCCGCTCAATCATGCCTTTTTGATTGGATCGGGAGCTCAGATCGTCATCGGTTCAGCTAACTTAAGCACCTAAGACTTAATCCTCCTCAACTGCATGGTATACAGGCTTGTGACCTTTCATTTTTATTAGTATCTTGTCTTGTCATTGGCTATCGACTGACCGGAGCATAGACGCGCTTACATCTCGTCGGAGACGCTCGGGCAATCCTCACCCGTTCTGTCTGTGATAATCCTCGTGATTAGGGTTGTAACCCTTTGTCCTCCATACCCGATACTCTGGTACTCTCGGCGTGCATCTGGGATCTCGCTGTGTCGAGTTATGCACCCCGGAAATCTTCCTGTACCAAGCTATTACCCGATATGGTATGTGTTCCCAATTTGGTATCCCTTTGATCCGAGCTTTGATCGGCGTTGCTACAGGCGCGTCTATGGGCGTCTGCTTTACCCCGGCTGCTCCACCGTCCTCGATGCCCTTGGCAATGTCATGCGACCTGTCCTGTAGTGTGCCTAGATGTCCGTTCTTTAATCTAGAGATCCGCGCCCTCGCTGTATAGGCCGGATGGTTAAGATATTACTGAAAGGCGCCTATTTCCGTACACTTCATTAGATGTATTGACTAGTATCTCAATAGTTACTAATGATAATGTCTTTAATTGACTGCGCGTTCCTCGTTATCTTGCATAGTTTCCTCTAGTCCTTAGTAGCCTTGTCATTGTAATGTCCGGACTTGTAACATTTAGACTACGGTATAAGCTTTACTAAGTGCTAAAAATAGCTCAGGTAAGGAGAATAGTAGTCCGTTCACAGCTAGCCGCTCGCGGTCTCTTCACCGCGTTGCTGCTAGCTCTCTGCGTCTCTGGTTCTTTGACTTTTGATGCGCACTTCCCAATTGGGTAAGTTGCATGGCACAAGCACCCATCTCTGAACTAAGATCTATTTTTAGCCTACGCTGCATCTTGTAGCGCCGCTCCTTCCCTCTAGGGAATTGTTAAGCTCAGGCTTTCGCGATTGCCCTCCTGTGCTCGCTTTCTGCCATTTTCTTTTATTTTCTTTCGCATTCTTCGGTGTTCGGTTCCTCCCGACCGCTCACGTGTTCCCTGCCTTTTTAACTTTGAAAAGTTGAACTTTTTCTTCCTCCCTTCTCTTCTTTCATTTCACCATGGCTTCGACGCCCCCTGACCATTTTGAGCTCATCCGTGGGTACATCAAGTCGACTGCCTGGGCTATCTTCATTTCCCATTGCGCGTCTCATACACACCCCCTGGCTGCAGAGATTCGTGAGGCCCTCGAGGCCATCCATGGTCCCTTGGCCCAGCATTTGCATTGTTTTCCGGACGACGCTATCAATTCCGATGCATTTCGTGCGTTTTTGACATCTCTTTCGGTTGCGGCACACCAGCTCCCCTCTCGAACCCCTTCTTGGAATGAATGGCTGATTCAAAATACCCCTGCCAACTTTCATGTAAGTCTTTCTTCTACTTTTTTCTTGCATTTGGTTCCTACTGAGGGATTTTCCAGGCCAACAACCACTTTATGCGTACCACCATCCTCTCCCCTGACTACGTATACATTGGAGATCCTGGCGAGCCTGTCGAGGATAGCGACGGGGAGGCGGAGGGTGCAGAAGAGTCTGACTCTAGCCCCGAGGCGCCTGTTGCCCCCGCTCCGCGTATTGGGCCCCCGACCAAACGCCAACGCATTGGTATGTCTCTCTTTTTCGGTTTCATGCATTTCTTTTTGCTCATGGATTGTCTAAAGACCCTCCTGCCATCTCCTCTCGTCGTCAGATTATCTTGTCGCCCGCCCCGAGTATTTCCACTTGGTCGCGTTCTCAACTCAAAACTGCTCCCAGTGCTCTGGCCACTCTTCCTTCCAAGGCGAGCGCAGCTCCTTCTGCTGCCTCTGTTTCCTCTAGGACGCGTAAGACATCTACTCGCGCCGTTTGTACATAACCGCTTTTCTACATCTTCTTTATCTTTTTAACGTCTATTTCTAGCTTCATTGCCAAGGCAGCTTCCTCTACCTCGAAGACCCGCAAGGCTCCTTCCGTCTATGAAGTCACTGATGAGGAAGAGGTTGATGAGCTCGAGGACGACCCCGAACCTGCTCCTAAGGCCTCATCGTCGAAGGGTAAGGGCAAAGCGAAGACCACCACCACGAAGCTGCTGCCTCGTGAGGTGGCCGCCATAGGTCTACTCAGCCAGCCTGGTCCGTCTCATGACGAGGCTATTTCCTCTGCCATGGTCGCTTTTACCATGGACGAGCGTCAACAGGTATTTTCTCTCTTCATTTTGCCTTTGTTTCTTATCTGATCCCCTTCTCTAGAATCCGGGTCGTTGCCTCGCGTGCGCTACCCATCTCTTCAAAGGGGAGCCACGCCAGTGCAAGTTCTCGGCTGGGGTCGTCGATGCGGGTCCTGCAAGTCCGGTGGCAAGTCCCACTGCACCTTTGAGCTCAAGCCCGAGGAGCTTGACGAGGTCCTGCAGTCCTTGACTCCGCTCGTTTCTTCTTCTCACACTGGTATATCTTTTTATCCTATCCCTCATTCCTTTTTAAACTTTTTTTTTTTTTTATTTGCTTAGACCTCCATGCCCTTATTGTCTCTATTGAGCGATACCTCCAGATGCGACGATGTTTTCTCAGCTCGCTGATCGAGCCAATCGTCACGCCTCCGGTCTGATCATGCAGTTGCTTGAGCGCGCCCGATACCTTAAGACGAACTTTCCCCCTGGTCATCTCTTGGGACCTCGTTTGAGAATATGGACATTCTGGATGCACTGCTTTCCTGCAACACAACCATTCCCGGCGCCTATCTCGACGACTCCTCGACTTCCCAGGAGCTCTTTCCTCCCATCTCCTTAATCGAAGCATTTTTCACTCATCCCGACAACGACGACTTGACTGGCCAGGCTGTGGGTGCTCCGATGCTGCGGTCAAGGCGTTTTATGCTGCCAAGGCTCCTACCGCCTCGTCTTCATGTGCTGGTAGTTCCGCTCATTCCCCATCTCGCACCGCCACTTCACCTGGTCTCATCGATGCTCAACTTCAAGACGGGAGCGTCGTGAACAGGACAGTGACCACGAGGACCCACCCAACTACATGGAGACTGATGAACAGTGATTTCTTCTCGACCGACACTTCCCTCCTTCTTCTTATTTGTATATAGAAATCTCCGTCATTGTCTCGTGTTCGTTGGTTGGGAGCGGTGTCTTTGGCGGCTCGGGGGCCTTTATTTTTACATTGCATATATAGTTTTTGGACGTTGCATGCTGCGGGGGCGGTGGTCTTTGTAGACCATCGTCCCCTTCGATACTTTTTGCTTCAGGGGCGGCGATCTTTTTAGATCGTCGTCCCCGCCATATCTCTTGTTAGTAGTGAGACTTTTACAGTCTCATTACTTATGTTTAAATATATTTCTTGTGTTGTACCTCTGGTGTG
Organism: Flammula alnicola; assembly: GCA_015499995.1. Classification (NCBI taxonomy): domain Eukaryota; kingdom Fungi; phylum Basidiomycota; class Agaricomycetes; order Agaricales; family Strophariaceae; genus Flammula; species Flammula alnicola. The sequence continues at coordinate 82,378 of JADNRV010000158.1, read as the reverse complement.
ACCCTAACCTAAGTCTCTAAGCCTTAAGTCAAGTCTAAGATTGACTTTATAGTGACTAGTTTTCTTTAAATCTATGCTGTGTCTTGTTTTACTAAGACCTAGTTTATTTCAAAGTCCTAGCTGCTTACTTGCTGCTTGACAGTCAGCTAGTTCGCAGTTTTTGTCTTTGTAAGTCCGGAGTATCGCTAGGAATGCGGCTAGCTATTCCTATCTCCCCCCCACAAGAAATCAACTGTCCCCAGTTGCATTCTGGGTGTCGTCTGATTTATCTCGCTTATAAAAGGGTACCACTAGTTGTGCTCTTTTCGAACTATTTCTTGTTCTTTCTTCATGGCCACTCTCTCAGCTGACTCTGATCATTCTACGACGATCTCCGTCGTTCCTTGATCGACACGACTTTGCACACCTCAAGGACGCAACTCTGCAATTTGATGCGGACTATTTACGCCCTAGTGCTTCTCATTCCACTGGTTTGGACATCGTTAGGCAGCTAGCTGCTGATGCTGTACATTTTGTTTCCTAGCTGTACATTTCATCGCTCTTTGTCTAACTTTATTGCCTAGTGCACTCTTCACCTTTCTCCGGAATATATCGCCACACATCCCAATGTATATTTCATATTATCGTCGATTGTGGAGTCCGAACAAGAGCTTCTTGCTTTTTGTTTTCCCGGAGATCGCGTATCTTATCATCTCAGCCGGTCATCCGCGACATTATTCCACCTTTGTAAGGCTTCAGTCGACATTGAAACGGCCGCCAAGTTCGTTATTTTTCTTCTCCTTCTCTCCTAGTTTTTCTCAATTCGCTTTTTAGGCTGAATCTCTCTTAAATGCCATGTAGTTAATCTTACAACTAGCTCGAATTTCGTTTAGCTAGCTATATTATAACATGTGCATTTTTGCCTTGAGGCCTTGCTTTTTGCAATTTCACCATGCCTCGTGCCTAAAGACTTTGTCTTTTGTTCATGCGCCTCCTGATTATCGCGCCGGAGTTATGTGTTTCCGTTGATCACCAATCAAGCTAGTTGCCATTTTTGGCTTGCACTGCCATCATGCGACCCTTTTTGATCCCTTTGGGCAGGCGCTAGCTATTTCCTTCTTCAGCAAAGGCGCTCCACGCTTCTGGTTATTTAACTCAGATTTGTACGTGTTTTGAGCAGCAGTCCTCGAATATTCAGATGGCTTCTCCTGCAACCTTCCGACCCATTCCTACCGCTTCCCTCGATGCTTTGGCAGGTGCTTTGTATTTTTCCGAGTATACCTTGGAACAAAGTCCACTCAACATTAATGACTTCGCACGCGAGGTCTTTCATGCAGGCCTCCTTTGCATACGCCTCATTGTTTGAATCCCTTTCTGATTCTCGCTTATTTACCCCATTTTCTTTCAGGAGCCTATCCTCGTTCTCCATCTGCCTCCCGATCCTGACACTCGCTTTCTTGATCTCTTGAAGCAACTAGTCCACTTGCAGAACGTCGCTCGCCAGCTAGCTAATGCTGCTTTATTCAACAAGCTTCACCGCTTTTTGGTGCATTGTTACGTATGCCTTCTAGGCTTATCCAAGGATGAGATTGCAGATTTTTATGCCGAGGTCTAAACTCAGTTTTCTTGAGTACTAGCTGTTTTTGCTAATCATGCCTCGTTTTTTTCATTTACAGGGTGTCGCTGAGGCATTGACCATACGCTCTGTGCGACAGGTTACTCCTTTTGAACGCGACTCTATTCTTTTCAATTCCAACCACAAATGCTGCGATGTCTTCTTAACCGACCTCCTACGCCTTTTAGAGTAGATATTTGCAATTAATCTGTACTCTATGCGCATTTCAATGTGATTGGTTCGAGTTTTCCCTTTTGAGACTGTTTCTTGAGCTAGGGCGTTATCTCTATCACCTCATGTTGTCTGAAAACAGCAGCTAGCTTTGGTCACATAGGCAAGCTACAGTGTACTGTATCATACGGTATAGCGAACACATACAGTGTACCGTATTATACGGGGCCAGCGAATTCGCTGGACGGTGTAGAATACATACCACATAGGGCATAGCTACATTGTATCGTATCATACGGGCCCAGCGAATTCGCTGGAGCACCCAACGGCAGTCAAACTGCGCATCTACGGCACTCGGTAGGCCATCGGCACTATGTCGGGACCTACATTGGTGCCGACTGTCAGTGCCGACTGTCGGTACCACCACCGGCACTCGACCTGTGATCGGGAGTATGTCGCTGCTAGCGGTGATATCGGATTGGCAGTATGTTGGTACTTGTTATAATGAGGCCCATTTGAAGGCCATTATACAAGAGGATTAGTTAGTTGGAGGAATCTTTACAAATTGGAAATAGGGCACATGAAAAACATAATATTGACAATTTGAAGAATATAATGATGCCAAAAGAGATCAAATATAATAGTGCCCATCCAGATCCACCCCTTCCTCATAGTCCGTGTCCTCATCATCTACCTCATCGTCGTCTGCCTCCTCATCATCTGGATCAATCTCCTCCTCAGGCTGACTGCCCGATAACCACTGAGCATCCATAAAATCGAAATGGGCAGGGCCAAAAGGACCTTGAGAAAGTGTTATGTGGCGGGGGCTCAATCTTAGAGACGTACCGGGGCCGTTGGAAGAGGAACAAAGAGAGCGGGCATCGGACTCGGCACCATGAGCGTCGGCACCAGAATGGTCGGCACCTTCGTCATCGGCATCTTCGTCATCGGCACCCTCATCTTCTGTAGAAACAGATTGAGCAGGATGGGATGAGGGCAGATGGACTAGTATTACCGTCAGATGTCCAGCCATCAGCGGCATCATCAGCAGTAGTGCGCGTCTCAGAGTGAGATGGGTGGTGGGCGTCGGCATCGGGGCCAGTTTCATCGGAATCGGAATCATAAGCATTGGCAGCATCTTCTGCTGTTATTGCCTTGAACTTGATGTCAGAATCGCTCTCACAATGAGTCAAAGTACCGATACTAACCTCAGGAGTTTGGCCTGTGGGCACGCCGGCATCGGCATCGGCATCGTAGCTACTCGACCTTGCTGAAGTATCCGATTCATGATCGGACCATGCATTCGCCGCATCTTCAAATGTCGCAAGGGCCACAACACTTGTGTGTGCAGTATACTGCCGGGGGTTCAGACGTGTGAATCGTGTTTGATGGTCAGTGACAGCGGCAGTATCGCTGGCAGTTGGTATGGCAGTTGCTTGGTCGGCAGTTGGTATGGCAGGTCGATCGGCAGGCTGGGTGGCAGGCAGGTCTGCAGCGGAGTCATCATCACTCCATGCGACAGCAGCGTCATCAGCTGAGATGCCAATGGGTGCAATGATATTTGCAGCGGGCTCCAGGGCAGGGTTGCTGCGAATGTCACCCGGTGAAGTTGTACCGGCATTGAGGCCAGCAGTGGCTTCGTCTGCAGAGGATGCATCACTCCATATGGCACCGGCATCGTCGGCAGTCACATACATGGGAGCGACATCGGCATTTGAGGGGAGTGGAGCTGTCATGTCATGCTGCAATGAGGGATGACCATCACTCGGTAGCGTTGTAAAGTGAGGATCATTGTGCCACGGTGGGTATGGCTGGGCATCGGGAACTGACATGATGTCAGGTGCAAGTCCCATGAACTGCGCACTGCCAGTCCGCAGAGCAGACAGAACTGTATCTTTCCTTCTCATTACCCCAAGAGGCAAGGACTCATTGTATCCTGAATGTTGTTTGCCCTTACCTGTTGTCAGCATTAATACCTCTTCCTCGGAAAGATCGGCACCCCAAACCCACTTCAGGGAGCTCGGTGGCAAGCTTATCAATCGTAGTAGCTCTGAATGAGCCTGGGTGCCGATGGACCTCGATTTTCGACTAATCGAGACCCGAGGAGTATCGCCACGGGAGCCCGGTGCTGGTTGGCTCAACAACTTCAACAACGGTTCGACAGCTAGTGGCGGCCCTGATGCCGATGCCGGTCCGCCTGCGAGCTCCTTCAATAATGATTGTTCATGTAGCACATGAACTGCTTGCGCTTGCCGCATGCCTTGTTCGACCCGACTAGTTGATGTGGCCTTCATGCCATCTGCAAGCTGGTGGATGGATTGCAACTCGCCCATGAGGTCCTGGGTGAGATCTTCATAACTTCGGCACCTTTGGCAATCGGCGGTCGGGCGGAGGCCGAAGTTGGCCTGCGGGGTCGGTACAGGTGTTACGTCCCATCGAGGATTGAGATTTTGGTCATAGTGTACCTCCAATGCCTCGGGTAGGGTGCCATTGTTGAGCCTTCCTCCCCGCGCCAGTCGGGCATCACCATTCCACCAGTCGTAAGTGTACATTGGAACAAGAGCTGCAGGACTATCGGCAGCGATTCCTGCATCCAGTAGCGCCAGAAGGCTACTGTGGAATGGCAGCGGGAGCAACTCCGGGCACACATGGGAGAGGCTATCGGCCAACGATCACATCAGGATCAGCACTTCGACAACTTGTCCGATAGCGGTCACGACACCGACATATCCAAGCAAGTAAAACTGTGGACTATGAGCATTTGGGAATTGTATTACAGGATTGAAAACACACCAGCTCCTCTCGAAGAATGTGCTGCATCCATGCTTGCGCTTCGGCATCGGCTTTGCTGATCACAATCAGTGCCTGCCGCAGGCGAGATTCTCCATACCAGATAATTTGTTGTGTCCGGTGATGGCATTTTGCCTTTGAACCATTTTGTAGTGAAAAAGGATTGAAGCTAGCGAGTACGTTGTGCGACATGGTTGGAAGAGATTGTGGTTTAGATTAAAGATAATCAAATGTGAAATTTGCAAACAAAATGATTATGTAACTACAATAGGGGCGATGTATACCGAGTACCACATGTTTGCCTAGAGGCGTTGTCTGCCACCACTGCCAATTTATGCCAAAATAATTGTTTCCGGTACGCATATGCTTTGGCCCCGGCAGTAACAGCAGGTGTATCCATGGCAGACCTCCACTTGCTACTCTCCCGGGAGAAATAGCGTACAGTTCACTGCATCTCATATGCGACGAGTATCAGTTCTTCACGCCACCGTTGTTTCTGGGCACGGGCACGTAGCCAGTGAACACGCTTGACTTTGTTTATTTAGTAAATGTGGATGTGATGCTGACAATGAGGGACTCACATTCCAAAAGCGTGGCAGGGTCGGCGTCATAGAAATCGGCATCAGCATCGGCAGTGGGCCTGGTAGCATCCGTGTCACCGGCACCGGCCGCGACAACAGGGCCGGCACCGGGAACACTCCCAAGTCGCTGCCATCTTCGTATGTGCCACAGCCAAGATAGATGTAGCGAGGTGGACCCAGTTATGTTCGGATTGACAATGGCAGTGCTTGCCCGGAGATCGGTCTTTGTCAAAACTCGGAATGCCCATAAGGTTTCTGGGTCGCAGCCCAATTGTACCAAGCGCGTACGGCATCGCGAATATATCCTGGCATGGAAGACAAGTTCATGCCCAATCCGACGGACATTTTGATGACCGCGAGTTCGAACTGCCTTCTGAGGTGCTGCTCTGATCACATGTGAATAGTGAAATGAGATATCGGCAATAAGCTCCCGAAGTCGATTGAGTTGGGCATGAGCCTGCTTTTTGTGGGCCGAAAGTTCGACATGTTTAAGATCACCTCCCACATTTCCATTTGATGGGAGAGACAGTTGTTGCCATTCAACAGGAATCACGTCCGTCGATGGAGGTGCCGGTGCCGGTGTCTCCTCGCCCGATATTACTTCGGCAGCCTCATCAAATTCTGCCTCATCTTCATCGATGGACGCCATCTCTGGACGTTTGTCAGGAATTTCAGCAGCCTCCTTCAGCTGCTTTAATTTGACCAGAAGGGGCACAAGAGCTTCATGAAGCTGTTCAATAATGTGGACTTCATCCTCCCGAGGGACAGAGCTGTAGAGGTTAGGAATCTCGGCAGTGCTGGCTGGGCTCCTCACCCGGGGACTTGGCCCGTCCCTTCCCCTTTGCCTGTCATTGCACTTCTGGCTCACGGTCTTCGGAAGTAATGTTGTGACCATGATTGGCAGTGGTACCGGCACTGGCAGTCTCACGCGTTGGAGCGGCACTGGCACTGGCAGTCTCACGCGTTGGAGCGGCACTGGCACCGGCAGTCTCATGTGACGAGGCGGCACCGGCACCGGCAGTGGGATGCGCAGCAGAGAGGGTGGCACCAGACACAGGGCGAGGAGGGAGAGGGGTAGCATCACGAGGTGCAGTACCGGCACCAGGAGTCACAGTCCGTCGGATTGGTGGAGTGGCAGGGGGGGGGGACCACTGAGTGAGAGGCAGGGGCTGTTTGGCCTGCTTTGTCGAAGGCGGCCAGTTGGTGACGCTGCGTCTCAATGAACGCGTCATCTCCCTTTCGCCCAGCATGTTTCCAGGCCACAACAAAACTCCACAGGAAAACAGGGGCCTGGTAGGCCGCAAGAGCATCTGCCGAGAGATCGGCACTCTTTTTGGTATCGAACAGCCATCGCTGCCATGCATGGTAAATCACAAAATAGGGCCCTAAATCAACGAAAGACATACCAGGTTCTTCTTCTGGTCCTTCATGGCCTGCTCGAGGTTGCCCGAGGCCAGCCCCTGCTGAATGGCGCTGTCGATGGCCTCGATCTTCTGGTATAGTTCGGTAGCGGTAATGGTAGACATTGCGGTGAGGTTGGGGATTTCAGTGGGTGCTGCAGGTTGGTGTTAAGGTGCCGGAATCGGTGATGGCAGTGGAAGTCGGGAGACAAGTGAACGCGACACATTCGACAGAAAAATTCAACACTCACGTGACCTGTTGATTGTATTACTAAACATGGACACACAATCGATATGTATATCCCTGCAGATTAGCAGGACAATTGTCTGCCATTAAGTCGTTCCTGAGGACAATGGATCCAACCCCTGAGAGCCAACCTGAGACATCCACACTGCACATCCCCGAGGGCTTCACGGCTCTGGTCAGTCCCGATGGGGACCGGTACATTGTGCCCAAGTTCATGATTCCAGCTACCCATCAGGCTTTTGAAGCTTATCGCAAGCAGGTGGAGCTGGATGTCACGAATACAAACGGCTGCGTAAGTTCTCTTTTTACAATGATTGATTTTTCTTTGCATGCGGCCTCATTGGATGGCACCGATACCGGTATCGGTGCCAATGTCGCTCTGTGCGAGTGCTGATGCTGGTGCCGATGTCTTTTAGCGATGTCAGTGCCGGCAGTAATCACCCACTGCCGGTATTAGTCGCGCTTCCTGATGCTGAGTGTTGCACGATGGTCATCTCCTTACAGGATCAGTACTGATACATCTTCACAGTCTGGGAATTCCGAAGGCATTCCTTGTATCCTTCTGGGGCACAAGGCAGTTGTATTCCCAGCTGACCCGGTAAGTGCTCCTTTCAATCCAGGTCGTTGTCACTCATTTATTAGTTTGCAGCCTTTGACCGAAAGGGAGCTGCTGACTGCTCATGCAGAAGTGAAAGCTCTCCAGGAGCAGCTCAGCTTATCCTACAAGGATGCAAGCCACTGGCTTTACATGGCAGAATGGGAGAGGCTCAAAGCTGATGAGGAGGTGAAGAAGTTTTTCACAAGCTTGGCCAATCGAACCAAGAACTCACTGGCAAATTTTCAAACTCGCCTTTCGGACATTGCACGCACCAATGGTCATCCTGTCAGTGAGGACACTGCCGGTGCCGAGGTGCTTCCAGACATATAATCACATTGTTCATATACTTCCCTTCCAATAGACAGCTGTGATTCAGTCAAAATTATTAAGAATACTGATTATGCATACATGCTGAATCCGCCAGTGGGCAATGCCAACATCCTGCTGATGCGCGATCAAGTGCCGGTCCCTCTACCAGACGTCGGCACCAGACATCGGCACCAGACGTCAGCACCAGAGGTCGGCACTGCACTGGTGCCGACCGAGTGCCGCTCACCTACCGACTCGTATGATGACTTACCCCTGGTCGGCAGTACCCTGGCGTCTATGCTTAATCATTTTCATTGAACAAAAACTTTGCTTTTACGGGACTAATATCTGCCCAGACACATCAACTACTGACATAACACAGCTCGAGACCCAAATGAACGAGGTATGAAAGGAGGTTTGATCAGCGCTGACCAAAATCCAGGAAAGGTTGGAAGAAATGTGTCATGGAGAGCACTCCATAACCCAATTCTTCTAACGTTTCATAGATCTTGGATGCTGCTGATCAAACCCTCAGTCATACCGCGTTCATCTGGGTCTCAGGCTGTAGGGAAATAGTTGGTGAGTCCCCCCCTATATAAGTCATCTGCCCAGATATAAATAAACACTTGCACATGTTACAATAGGCTTCTTTCTATGTCATGGACAACTGCTGATCGCACCTCCTGACCATCGCGTGCATGCATTGCGGGCCGGCGTCATGGCTGACTGGTAGTGCATGGCAGACCGGCAGTTTGTCGCAGAACTGCCACCGCTTGTCGGGCCTGAGCGGGGTGCCGAGACCATTGCCGATGACTGACCGAGTGCCGGTACCGGTCCCGTACGTTGGCACCACGATGGGTCCCAAGCAAGTGCCGATGGCCTACCGAGTGCCATAAACGCGCAGTTTGACTGCCGTTGGGTGCTCCAGCGAATTCGCTGGGCCCGTATGATACGATACAATGTAGCTATGCCCTATGTGGTATGTATTCTACACCATCCAGCGAATTCGCTGGCCCCGTATGATATGGTACACTGTATGCATTCGCTATACTGTATGATACAGTACACTGTAGCTTGCCTATGTGCTTTGGTATAAAGAGGCTAGCTGTTTCGCTCTTGTTCTCCAGTAGTTTCTTTTTCTACTTTTCTGCACACCTCTTCTCCTCTAACTCTCAATGGCTTCTGTTGACCATCAACGCAACCTTCCTAGCTACCCGGATATCATGCAGAAGGTTGAACTTCTCGATGTTATTCGTGGCGCTCCCGGTGCGACATTGGCCAACTATGCCCAACCTCTTGAGGAAACCATGTATCTTATGGTGCGCTTTTCTTCTACCTCCTTTGTTTCTTTTCTAACTTCGTTTTTCTTTAGTCCAAATGGTCCTCGCACACTAGTACTGTCGCTAGTAACCCTGGCGCTGCTCAGGCTGTCACCCATGTCGCCAACATCTTTGCTGAGCTCCAGGATACTCACAAACCCTACAAGCTGAGCGAGAAGGCTGCTGCAGTCTGCGCGTTGCACTTGAGCATTCAGCCGCATGCCCTCAAAGGCGATATTCTGACTGGTCCCAAGGCCGCTGCTGCCACTAGCTCTTCCGTGCGTTTTCCATTTGTCTATTCTGCCTCAGCTAGCTGATGACTTTTTGATTTTCTCTGCAGAAGCGTTTCACTCGCGGTTCTCGCGGCAAGGGCGCGACCGATGATTTTGAGACGGCCTCCACTCCTGGTGCTTGTGCGTCTCCTTCTGATATCATTGTCGACGATGACGACTTGGTGCTTATTTTATCCCCTCTACCTTCTAGCATCTATTGATCTAAACGACTTCCTGCTCGTTTTCAAACAGATGAAGGTCGATGGCGACCGTATCGTTTTCTCCGACACTGCTACTGACCCGGGCACATCTCCTTCGAAGGTTGCCGAGGAGCGTGAGCGTCCTAACTCTTGCAAGAGATGCTCGCCTCCTAGTGCCGAACCTAGTGCCAAGGTACGCTGATAGGGCCGCAAACCGGCCACGCATGAATTTTGCAATATATCATCTTTTACCTATGGAATAATACCGAGACAACATCAGGAGGAAATATCTTTTGTCAGTAGTGCACAGTAGTCTACATAGCTAAGATTGTCTCGTACACAAGTACCCCCTTTAGGTACTCCACAGTAGCTCCCAGCACTGTCCCGTAGTCCCTTGTAGCTGCCTTACCTTTCCCATAGCAGTCTGTAGCCTGCACAGGTTGGTTGATAGTGTCAGTTGTAAGCAGTAGCTGGGTCCTACCAGTGCTACCAAGCGTCTGTAGACCAGTGGTAGTTGTATTAATATTTCAAATATATGCATTCAACATTAACATTATGCAAAATGAGTAAATAAACTACTATGACGTCTGATATCTGGCTATCTGTCTCTTTTGTCCTCCCACCTTCTTTCCTTCTTTTCCATCTCTGCAAATTCCAGCATCTTTTCCGATTGTGCTCAGGCCCCGCAAATATATTGCTGTCCTCGATGAAGAGTATGAGACAGCTCTGAAAGCCAAAGAGCGCCAGATATATGCGTTTCTCAACGAGGATGCCAAGACACGCCAAGAACTAGCCATGCTTACCTCCCGATGCGACGAAGCGAGGCAGTCCTACAGGCTACAAGCAATCGCAGGTATTCCTGCTCAAACCCACATCATGGCCTGTCATACCGCAACAGACAGCACCAGAGGACAAAGAAAAGTATGCCAAGATCGTCAAGTTCATCAGTGAGCTCAACACGATGGGAAGGGGCAGACCTTCCCCAGCTTGATGGAGATGGAAGAGCTGGAGGCGAGAAAGGGTGCCACGGCACAGCAGCCGCAGCCCGCGGGCGCTGCGGGTATTGGTGCTGGTGGACCGGGATGGAGGCGGAGGGCAAGACGGCTGCGTCGTGGTGGAAGTTATCAGGAAGAACTCCCTCGCGGCTGTGTACAGCCCATCGGCAATCCCTATTGGACAGCCCTCGGCGGGTGGGCAGAGCAAGATGCCTGCGCTGCATGAGCAAAGCCCGCAGAGGTCAGAAGGAAACTATACATCTTGGTCCAACACAGGCTCGCCGCAACGCATTGCGAGATGCACGGAGTCGCCTAGACGCATGGCAGGGGGGCAGGCGCCGAGTCTGCAGAGGAGGCCCAGTGAGGAGATGTTGGGCGATATTAGGACGTACAAGCTGTCTCCGGCGCTTTTTCTGCCTGGCAACTCTTCAGACAAGGAGGAGGAAGGTGGTGCCGGTGTTGCTGATTCGTCGATGGATGTTGACCAGCCAATTGGGAGCACCACGAGCAGCAAAATACCACTTCCCGCCCGGAAAGGGTGGCAAGTGTCCAAGTCGCTTGATGGACCGACTACGGGGCAAGCACAGGAGCTGTCAAGAGAGCTTCGAGAGGGTGTTACAGGTGTGTTTCCTTCTGCGGTGTACCCCGACTTCTGATCATGGTCGACTTGTGGTGGCAGTGGCGCATGGTGGGGAGAGACAAGTTTGAACGTTGGTTGAAGTTCAAGTTCAACCTCGATCAACAAAGTCACGTGTGTCGGAGTTTGAACGGACTTGTGCGAGATTTGATGTGCCCATCCCGCAACGTTGATACCAGACTTCTTCAAGTTCTTGCCTCTCCTCTGTGTATCACCCATGAGCTCTCACTGAAAGGTATATAAAGGCCTTAAAATGTAATAAAATAGGATTCTAATAGAATGTGAGGTGACTGGAATATTTCTGGCTCTAAGACTAAATGCCAGTGTGCCACTATATCGGAACAGTTTTCCTGATCATTTATATGTAATGCTCCTAATACTACCAGCAAACTATCACCAACTCTGGAGACTACTGACTGACGTGCTGTGGTTACCCATGTCTATGGATGGGACCCTACAGCTACCTTGGTGTATAGACACCGCATATTTCCTATATAGGTCTATGTGGGCTACTGGGAGTGACATAGGTGAGGCGCTACCTATCAAGTCTGCATAGTTAGAGGCTGATCTATTGAACATTTTATTGTTTCCTGATGAAAGAGACTATAACGCACCCAAGTTAGTAGTCTGAAGCCTAGCTATGCGACTACTAGCTGTCATATAACCTGTGACAATGGTAATCAGACGCGGTTCAGAGCTAGCTGAGTCCGTATGATAAGCCGGGAGACAGTTAAAAGTTAGAAAAACAGTGAAACATAGAACGCATAAGTCATAAACGACTAGCGAGGCATAAACGCACCATGGGGAATAAATTAAAAGACTTCTGGATGCTTTGGAAATAGTGCGCGGCGAATTCAGTATAATCAATGTATTGCTGAATAGCTAGCTACAAAATACTACAACTAGGAGCGCGAGACACAGCTAGTGAAAGTTAGACGCGAGTGCGTCGACTACTAGCGAGCGTATCTTGTGACTTACGGAGAAACGCACGGGACGCGGACGCGTTAGACGCACGCTCTACCCTCTACCCGCGGGAGTACCAAAAGTGGTAATAGGACGAGAAAGGAAAGAAGGAACCGGCATCAATGATGGCCGCAGATCTGGAATAAAGCGGCACTGCTAGCCGAGACGCACGCATGATGCGCATGGTACGCGGAAGTCAGGAGCGTCCTAGCGCGCTAAAATGGGATGAATTTCCAAATCCCTTGACCTCTATCTGGTCACCTGGAATACCCAACCCTATACTCATTGCCTGCAGGCATTATTTACACGAGATAAGAATGTTTTACACTATTTTATTCGCATACTAGAACCACACATAGCTGTAGTATAAAAGATGTACCTATGTAGCTAGTTACCTTAAGCAATCTCTTCCCTGTTTTATTTCGAGCTAAGACGCAGTGTCTAGTAAGAAAGAAGACGAATAAAGGATCAGTTTGACTTCATAGAGTTCGTTTGAAGCCAGAGAAGGCTTAGTTAAATAAAGAGAAAAGTTCTTGAGGACAAGGTCCAAGAATTTAGAAGCCAGAGTGCGCTTAGAGGCCAAGAGAGCGCCTAGAGAGTCCGAAACAGAGTCCACAGTGGGCTAGCAGATCGTTCAGAAGGTAGCGCACAGTGCGGCCTTAGTTTCAGACCAGTTCCCAAAGCTTCAGAGCAGCTAGTGGCATCGAAATTCGAGCTAGCAGCGTCCTAGAGAGTTCCTCTCAAATAAAAACCATAAAATCAATAAAACCGTTCATCCCTGTGATAAAACGAGGCTTGAAACTACAATAAAACGTGTATTTGAATAATCCCTCATACCCACTTTAAACGAACCGCGAGGCGCTGTCTACAAGTCAGCTAGCTAAACAAAACAAACACCGTGGAGTACAGCACACTACATATTTCTGAAGCTAGTAGAGCGTCGCTCGACCTAGTTAGGATCTCGCTCCGCAGTTGTGTGTGTGGTTTAGGTCGCTGAGCGCGTAGCGGGTCTCTCAACGCGTCTATTTTTATCTTTTCTATTTTTAGCTGACGCCCTATCCAGTCTTCTGCTAAACGCGCGGAGGTGGTACGTCTTCCATACGCGCTAGTTCCCAACATGGATGTTGACAGTCTTGCATATCTCAAGGCCTCCAAGGCCTTGGCTCATAGTTCTGACAAGTCCCCAGCCCGGTCCGATAGCGACTCCTCTAAGTGTGCGCGCACTGAGGATAGCTATGTTTTTGGTGACTCGGCTGTTCTTGTCGAGGGTACGTCGTCTTTATATCTTTATGATCAACATTTCTTTTCTAACTTTTCTTTTAACAGCTTCTGACCTTGCTGTCCACAACGCGCACTCTCAAGAAGTCTTGGCAAAGGCTTCTGCCCTTGTCAGCAACAGGATTTCTTCGTCCGGCGACGAGCTAGCTCATCGCAAGGTTATTGGTGAGATCCAAGCCGAGCTCATTGTCAGTTTGCACCGCATCGAGTTTCACTTGCAGCACCGCGAGCTCCTTCTCAAGGAGCTTAAACGTATGCAGAATAGCCTCGACCTTGCCTAGCTACTTTGTTGTTACAACTAGCTCGTTTCATAGCCTCAAAGTGGCTTTATAGATTTCTGTTTCGCTTGTTGTATGTAGCCTAGCTTGCTAGCGCGGACTTGAATACACCGTCGTCTCTTTTGTGCCTTTTTTACTCTTCATCCCACCATAAGTCTTCATCCTCGAACTCTCCCTCTTCTTCTGGCTCTTGCTCTAGCTCATGCTCATACTCAGGCTCTTGCCTCCTGCTCGCTTTTTTCCGAACCGGTGCATCACTAAATATGAGATCTGGACCTAAAGCCTCATCATCATCCTCTGGTCGCTCAGCTAGCTTCCTCAAGGTTTCTAGATTATGATCAATCACGTCTTCTAGGTTGTCTGGAAGCTTTATATGTCGCCTAGCAAAATAAGGAATGACTCTAAAGGCCGCCACTTTAGTGTGCGATACCGATCCATCCATTTCGGCAACTATATACGCTCCTCCTGAGTTCCTCACCATGACTATCATTGGTCCGAGATATCGCGGCTGCATTTTGCGATTCAAAGAGGACTCCACTTGTGTGTTTCTAACTAGGACCAAATCTCCTGGTTTGAAGATAAAGTCTCTTATTTTTGCGGACTGCTTTTCTTCGAACTTAGCTAGCGCGTCTCGCTTTATTTTCGAAATACGCTCACGCATTTCATCTATATGAACTTTATGTTTGGCCAGAGCTCTCACCCTATAACCAACTAGCTCTTCGGTTGTGAGAACCCTGTCGGGTAATTCTACAAGCCATGTCGCTTCTTGTATATCTAGTGGTATTACCGGATGCGCGCCCGTTACTAGGAAGAATGGTGAACATCCCATTCCTTTTCAGATGGTGATCCTATCCGCCCATAGTACGTGGTGAAAGAATGCAAACCACTTGTTGGTTAATCCTCCCGTCGCTTTATACAGCATCTGTCGGATATCCCAGTGTGGTCGTTCTATTTTTCCATTTGCGCGAGAGTTGTAGGCAGAGATACTGATCCCCTTTATACCATACTTCTCTTCTAGATATTTGATCGCTTTTATAAATGGTGCTCTGTTGTCCGAAATAATTTCCTGAAGACATCCCCATCTACAGATGATATCTTCGAACAGCCAGAGTGCAATGTTCCTAGCTGTTTCGGCTCTTAACGGTCTCCCTTCTACCCAAGAAGTCAATGCGCATCTTCCGTGTACTATTTGTCCACAACCCTGCGACTTTGGCATCATATGCATGGTGTCCAAATGTAGTTGCTGGAAGATTGACGGCATATGCGTCTCAGTCCTAGGAATTAATATCATAGTCTTTTGTCGCTCTTGACACAACTGGCAGGTCTTGACATACCAGTGAACATCGCGTTCAATTTCTGGCCACCAAAATCTTTCCATTAACAAGGTCCTAGTTGCGTAAGAACCTCGATGTCCCAAGCTATCATGAGCAGAATGCATCATATGAGTCCTGTGTTCTTTTTCCACAACTAGCTTGTGCGCTTGATTAATATCTCGTCGATACATGTGCCCTTCTTTATTTAAGAAGAAGTTCCTTGCTGTGCGAGTGAAACTATAATATTCTTTTTCTGTCATGCCTGGTGGGCGCCGCATTGGGTTCTCTAACCAGCGACGGATGAGAGGTAATTTCTCGTCCATAGCTTTTCCAGCTGAGCTGAGATTTGACCATCCGGAATCTTAGTTCCTAGCATAAACTGCTGTAGGAATTGTTTCTGAAGTTCTGGGACGGCATCTTCACTCATAAATTTCGCAGCTCGCTCTCTTTCGACTCTATTTTCTCTCCTAGCTCAGTCTATTTCAGTCTGGAAGCTCTCCATTGACTTTGCTAGGTTATCATATGGCTCTTCCTCTTTCACTTCATATATATATCCTCCTCTAGTGTTGATGGTATCTTTGAACTCATCAAATTCCAAGGGATCAGGGTCAGACTCATATTTCTTTACAAACACCGGAGGACCTGAGCAGTACTTTGCTGTGCCCCACCTATTCCAGTTGGAATGACTGGAATCCGGTGGAATGGGACTGGAATCCACTGGAATGGACTGGATTCCAGTGGAATGAAACTGGAATGGACTGGAATGGGACCAAAATCCACTGGAATGGATGGGAATACATTGTATTTTGTTTAATTTAGATGTCACATGTCACAGGCCTTTGAATTTGTCAAAAAAGTCACACCTCTCCTGTATCCCAAGCTCTTTGTTCAAAAACACCCCGCAAAATCCAAATCTAAATATAGAAATTTAGGGTGAAATCATCTAAAATAGGTTGGGAAAACCACAGGGTCCACCCTAATCTGGCAGGTGTCTGAAACCAAAAATTCAGGCACAGGAGTCACATGTCACACCTGTGTGACATGTGCAAATTGACTCCTTTATATGCCTTATTTGTCTATTTGAGATACATATGTTATGTGACTGACATGTGAGTGATTCAGGGTCAATAAGGTACCATCAGATTTAGCATTTTGAGGAGATTCTAAATATATCTATATTATGTGTCCCAGACAGGCAATATTACCATATTTAGCTTGTTTTGAGGACCGTGGGAATTTTATGCCTAAAAAGGTAATTATAGTACCTGCTCTGAAACCTGTGTACCTTTAGAAATCATGTGATCTGCTGCTCTTGTTGATGAGAAAACTGCAAAAAACTCGACCAAACCTGAGTCTTTTCAAAATGACCTGATCCAAATATTGAATTTCCTAATTGGGAATATGTCTTGGCACACTATTCAATTTTATTTCAATACCACAGACAGGAACTGATGTCTATTTCTATATATAGACATCAGAAATCACCAAATCATAATGCATTTCTCTTCCATTCCAGTGGAATATCTAGTTGTTCCATTCCAGCCATTCCACTCCTGTTGCATTCCAGTCAACATTCCAGTGGAATCTTGGAATTTGCCCCTTTTTCAAAAAAATTCAGAAATTTGGCAGGAGATTCCACCGGAATGGCCCTATATTCCACCGGATTCCACCAGATTCCAGTAGGAATAGGGGGGGCACAGCAAAGACCTCGACCTGAGGGTTCATCCTCGTCTGCCTCCGGGTTCTCAAAGACTTCATCTCCCGGTTGCCCTTCTCTGCGAGATAACCCATCTGCTCCAAAGGTCTTTCCTGCTACATGCTGCAAGGTAAAATGGAACATCATAATATGATCTATCCATCTATTTATAGTAGCATTGGGACCGAGCCCCGGATTGTCAAGCATTCCCTTTAGATATTTGGCGTCTGTTTCAACTACTAGCTTTCTTACGCCAATCAACCAATAATAGCAAGCGTGCAGAGCTCTCAACAAGCCAAACAACTCTCGCTTCGGCTGCGAGAATCTTTGTTCTTGATCCGTTAATAGGATTGATCCGAACCGGGCATAAGCTTTCTTCTTCTTGTCCGTCGGGTTCTCTTGATAAATATAAAACCCAACTGCGCGCCACGATGTATCTACAGCTAGGACTATATTTCCTGGTAGAGAATAGTCTAGTGGTTTAATACATTTGGCTTCTCTGGCTCCTTCCTTCAACAACTGCATGCTTTCTTCTTGTTTCGGCCCCCATTCAAAGGGCGTCTTTCCTCTCAACAGTTTTTGTATGTGCTCCGCTCGGCTAGCATAGTCTGTAATATATATTCTTAATAGACCAATAGTGCCAATGAATGAGTGCACATCGCTGATAGTTTTGCATGGACCCCAGTTCGTGATAGCTAGCAGTTTGTCTGGTGACGGCTTTCATCCCTCATAAGAGCAGAGGTGACCCACGACGACTATTTCGGCCGCACATAAGGTTGATTTATATCCAGAAAATGTTCCTCCGCTATATTTCATCCTCTGGACAATGCAATTTACATTCTGCATGTGTTCCCAGACAAAGTGTCAGATTCCCGCATTTTCTTTGATAACCTCATACCCTCCCTTAGCTAGTTCATATCTCATCTTAGGTCCTCGAATCGGTACATCATCTATGTACGGTTCGGTGTAGTCCGGCATTTCTTCTCTCAAAATATATGTGACATCTTCATGAAAGATTGGCACAGAGTTCGTCCAGCCCATTGGCAGGGAAACTAAACGAAGGGCTCCAAAGGGTGTCTGAAACATTGTCAGATCTCTCGACGAATCTACCCGTGATGCTTACCCGTGGCCCGTGTGACATCAATTTCGGACCTATGAGTACCAAACTTAAAAAATGCATAACTTGGTCAGTTTTCAACCGTTTTGCATAAAAAAAAATTGCAAAAAATTTGTATTGACAAATACTACATGCTGGACATCAAAAAACCCGCATAACCCGCAGCGATACCCGTGCAGTTCCCTATCGACGATTCAGCTAGGAGCCGCTCATGGTATCCAACATATAAGTCCAAGATTCCGCCGCACGACCGTCCTGAAAAATGTTCAGCTAGCGCATCGGCCGCTGGTGGCAAACCTGAATGCGCGATAGTCACGGTGTGTAGTGGCTTGAGACTATGTACAATTCTAAAGGTTACACCATCTTTCTTCATGACCATGAACCATCTCGATCTGTATGATGAGCTAGATGGTTCATAGGTCTTGGCTTGAATCTTTGTCCAAATAAAGTCGCAGACTTCTTTGTGCATCCCTGGTGGTATTGGAATATTCTTCAATACCCAGGGTTTATGCTCTATGGTTGGAATTTCTACCAGCGGGAAGAATTCAGATTTGAATCTCCCTTTCTCCGTGTCATCCCAAGCGAATGCCTCGTTTTGTTCCATCATTAACTGGTGAACTAGCTTCTTTTCTTCTGGCCAGAGAAAGTCCCCTGCATGCGCCTTGTCAATTATCTTTTTCCTCTCCTCAGTGTACCTCCCTGTGGGTGTAAACTCCGGGGGATTAGGACTCAACTGCGGCATACCAGCTAGCGGGTCTTCCTTGATATCTCGCACAATCCTAAATTTATCTGGAAGCTCTTGGTACACTGGTCGCACTTTAGTGGCCACAGGTTTATATTTCTTCCCTGCTAGCACACTGGCTGTCTTAGTTCCCTCTTCCTCAGGTTCGTATTCTTTTACATCTGGCCCTCTGTTTATCAGAAATATCTCTTGTCCAAACACTCCCCTAGGTTGGGGAATACTCAGTTCTGTTTCCTGCTGATAGACCGTCTGTACAAGTACTTATGCACTTTCTCACGGTCATTATCCTCTACCGCCGATTCTAATATCCCTTGAGCTAGGTACGCATTCCTCAGCTCTTTCTTTTTAAAACTTTTTCTATTGAGCGGGGTTGTATATCCTATGATCTGGATACTCCCATCTCGATCATCTCTCTCAATCATTAGTGCGACCTCTCCTTGATAACTCATCAACTCATCGAGGGTTGAAAAGAACTGTCTGGCTGCTTTTTCAAGATGCCTGGTGGTTGTCCTCTATCGTATGTGGGCATAGTAATTTTTCTCGATGTGTTTGGGTCTGTGATAGTGAGGAGTTGAGTGCCATCTGGGGCATTCTTCACCTCACTAGATGTTAGACATTCAAACGGTCGTCCTAGTAGCACCTTGTATGCCGGGTTCACCATTACATGTACTTGGAAATATAAAGTTATTTCTCCAAACACAAACGGCACATTCCTAGCTAGTCCCAATGTCTTCTCAATTTGCTTATTGGTGCTCTGCATATGTATAATAATCACAGGGTCCCAATTAAGTCTGAGTTTGACTGCTGTGTCCTTTCCCATTGAGATGATTTGCGAACCACCATCCAATAATGCTTCCTCGGTGGCCACCCCGTTGATCACAGGATGTACCACCTTTAACAGGTGCGATTCCTTTGCCACTAGCAGTTTCTTAGGTTCTTCACCCGGAGCTAGCTTGTTCAAGTACTGCACAAAGGGATCTTCTATAACAATGGCTCCCTTGGGTAAGCCATCACAATCCATTGCGAGCACTCGATACTTAGGCGGCGGTAAATCTTCTGCTAGCATATATTGTGGTAATGGTTCCTCCTTCTCATAATCAGTCACCACTTCCTCTTCTTCTTCCTCTTCAATCATTGTCACCTTGCGTACCTCAATATTGGTTGGTACACGTCTAGCTGAGAATTCTTTTACGAATTTCTTCTGCATCTGGCTGTTCGCAACTCCCATTAGCTGCACTTGAGTGACTTCCACTTTCAGCTGCTTTAGTTGCTCCACTAGTTCACCAATATCGACTTCATCTTCAATAGGCGCCCGGTGTTTATATGCCGGCCCCTTCTTTTCTATATTGGGAATTGGCTCTTCCCTGGGCTTCGGTCTCATTTTGACAACCGTCGACAGGGGCGGTACGTCAATGTACGGCATCATCTTCGGCTTCAGCTGCGCCACAGTCTCAGGATTAACCTCGGCGATCTCAAAGTCCACCTGTTTCTGCTTCAATTTTGGGGCCGCTGTTCTCTGTCGCGGCGCTAGCTCCTCTTCCTCCTCATCACTACTCTCTATTTCCTCTATGCGTTTCTTTTTATTTATGTCCTCTGGCGCTGTCAGTCTAGGAGCAGTCGCTTTCTGTCTCCTAGTACCTGCTTTTGCCTTCATTGAACTCAATCGAAACCCGGATCTTCTACTTCTCCCCTAGGTGGCTGTCCCGACCTAGTTAATGCCAGGATTGTACCCTGCTTCTCTGCAGCTAGCATCTCCTCATAGGTTTCTCTATACTCATCCACTTCATCTCGTCGCTGCTGCTGATAGACCATTGTAGGTCTCAGCTGCAGCCATGTAAGCTAGAATTATATATGATACCTGGGCTGCCTGCCAATAAGGAGTGTACATCCACAAGGCTAACAACCCCCTTGGGCAGTTGCCCAACACTATGCAACATAATACCTACAGGCTGCCGGGGTGCCAGAGACGGCTTTGGTGCTTGTTGTTGGGGCGGGTGATGGTAAATAGGTGTCAACAATGTGGGAAATGATGTCCAGCACTGTATTTTTGGGTGCTGCTCGTCGTTGGGGGCGCTTTTGGGCGCGGAAAAAAATCTAATGGAATCTATTAATATATTCTGACCTGCCCCCACCGTTTGCGCGCCTCGGGGAGGGCGGGGACGGGTGGATTGACGAGCATGGCTTTGGATGTCATTCCTATTTGGGGCGGGGCTGCTGTCAAACAACTGTCAACAATGTGGGAAATGATGCCCGGGGTTGTATTTGGGCTCTTGCTCATCGTTGGGGGCGGTTTGGAGCACGGGAAAAATTCCATTGGGGTCTAATAATATATTGCTACCCATTGCCACCCTTTGCGTGCCTCACACGGGGCGGGGATGGATGGATTGACGAGGATGTCTTTGGATGACAATCTAAAATTAGACGGAAAGCGCCAAGTGTGATATTTTTAGACGCCAGCGCTTGTGCCTTGTTTCGTTATCTATAGATTAGATAGTCTATAGATTAGATAGCCAGAAAGCGCCCAAGCCTGATATTTATAGATGCAGACGCTCGTGCCTCGGTGCCTGTCTCTGTTATCTATAGATTAGATACTTTCCTTTAATCCCACGCTACTGCATGTTTAAAAATAGACACACTTCATTTTAGCCTGCTGCCTCTGTGCTCGAAAACCTCACGTAAAAAGATGCAATAGAAACCTTTGAATATATTTAACTGTGATAAGGTATACAACAAAGAAAATACAATACAAGACTGAAACGAGGACAAGAGAACAAGGAGGGCATACGTCGACGTGAGTAACGCACGTCGTCGCCTCTCCTGCTGCTGCTCATCCTTGTTCTCCTTCTTTGTCATCGTATCGCTGCCACCGCTGCTCCCACCTCGTTATCGCCGTCGTAATGGAGCAGCAGCAGCTGTCGTGCTGCTGCTCCCACCTTGCCGTCATTGTCGTATCCCAGCGGCAGCCATCGTGCTGGTGCTCCCACCGTATCTCAGCAGCAGCAATGGGTGCTGCTGCTGCTCATCTTAGTCATCACCGTATACGAGCAGCAGCACTGGGCGCTGCTGCTGCTGCTCCTCCCGCCTTGTCGCCGTCGCCGTATACGAGCAGCAGCCACCGTCGTGTGGCTGCTGCTGCTCCCACCTCTTCGTCGGTTGCCGTATCCATATAGGAGCAGCAGCAGCGGTCGCACTGCTGCTACTCCCGCCTCCTCGTCGCCGTATTCGCATACGAGCGGCAGCGGCCATCGTGCTGCCGTTGCTCCGCCCTCCTCGTCATTGTAGTCATGTCCGTATACGAGCGGCAGCAGCGGTCGTGCTGCTGCTGCTGTCGCCACCTCCTCACCGGCATCATATACGAGCAGCAGCAGTGGTGTACTGCTGCTGCTCCCAACTCCGTCGTCGTTGTATCCGAGCGGAGGCCGTCGTGCTGCTGCTGTTCCCGTCGTCGCGTCGACGTCGCCTATCCGAGCAGCAGCAGCGGTTGTGCTGCTGCTGAACATGTCCGTCGCCGTATCTGAGCAGCAGCGGTCGTGCTGCTGCTGGTCGTCATCGTATCCGAGCAGCAGCAGCCGTCGTGCTGCTGCTGCTTCCATCTCAGGGCAGTCGCCGTATCCGAGCGGCAGCCGTCGTGCTGCCGCTGCCTCTCGACGTCGTGGCTGTATCTGAGCAGCAGCAGCCGCACGACCGCTGCTGCCGCTGCTGCTATCACCTCATTGCCTTCGGGTAAGTGGGTGGAGGGAGAGAGGAAGGAGAACACGAATCGAGTCATACAACTCGATTCGTTGCTTACCGGGTGGGTCTCCCTCTCACAGGGTCTCCCCTCGTGTCCTTGCCCCTCATCTCCCTCCCATCTCCTTCCAGAGCCGGCCCACATTACCTCGATGAGGGAGAGGGGCACACATCGTCCTGGGCTGCTTCGTTTGCGTTGTAGGGACTTGGATGGTGGCTTTGTGGGACGGGGCGGATGAGGGAGAGGTGAAGGAGAGTGGGGGTGGTGGTTGGAGATCATCAACCGACTCGAATCGTTGTTGATGGCTATCCGGTGTTTTCCAAGAGTGACGCGATTGGCTGGCAAACTCGGACCGGCCAAACACCCAAACGTTTGTCGAGGTCTCCAACTTCTCCGAGACATTCCCCAGCCCATCCGAGGGCTAAAAACATTTAAAGTATATTTATAAGTAGTTTAAAACATGTTTCAAACATTTCCAGAAACTGAAACCTTACCAATTTATGGAGAGATGGTCAAACGAGGTGATTTCAGGCATTTCAGCTTAGATATCTTACACTATCTTACTTGAAATTGTATCGACCTGAGGATAATGTAGTAGAACTATTATTTGAATGAAATAGAGATCTTCCAGATACTTTATGAGGTCCATAGTAAGTCAAGATGTTCAAAACTTCAAAATACCATCTTGGTGATCATATTGTCCAAAGATTTCTTATTGGTTTCATGCATTAGTTGACGAGAATGTCTGTATTCTTGCACCTACTCCAAAGACTCTCTGGGGAACCCCTAAATAATCATCTAATAGCACTCCTTAATCAATGTATATGCTATATCTAGATATCAATAGGCTTATTGTAACACTAAATGCGAGGTAGATGTCTCTAGAATACCCGAAATCACCATGGTCGCTCGCTAACTCGATTTAACAGGGAGTAATATTAGTATTGTCGCTGCAAGACTTAATATTTGTGCTCTAGGTGATATCTTACAGATATTCCGCCAATAAAATTACTCTTAGATGTGCTGTGGATGGCATTACGGACGTTCCAACCTCGACGATGGATCGGAGTCTGGCCGGTCTGAGCTTGCCAGCCAATCGGCTCGCGCTCAGCAAACGCCGGATAACAGATCAACGTTGTTCCTCGACGTTGATCCTTGTCTTCAACCACCACCACCATGCTCTGTCCCCTCCCCATTGTCCATCCCAGCCCCCAAATCTTCACAAAAGGTATGTATATATATATATATTGTTCTTATATGTGTTTCATTGATGATTTTGTGATTGTATAGGTCGTCTACCACATGAAGCAACCCACCGACCCCGCGTCGCGTGCCCCTCCTCTCTTCTAGGAACGTGGACCGACTCGAGAAGGATGCGGGTGCGAGATGAAGGGTCAGAGGACATGAGGGGAGACCCTAGTGGAGGGTGACCAGCCCGGTACACAACAGATCGAGTCAAGACTCGATTCATTCCATTGTATGTCCCTCGTTCACCATACCCACACGCCCAGCTCATAGGTCAGATGAGGGGATGACAATCGTCGTCCCTGTCATGCTAGGTGCATCCGCTGCTACCGCTGCTTGCCAGCACCTACTACCGATGCCAGCCTGGGGCCCGACACCGCCCATCCCATCCCGAGGCTATGCGAGGAGACGACGAAACAACTTTTGTCGTCTCCTTAGATTCGAATATCGTCTCATGCAGACGATGTTCGTCTCATGCAGACGATGTTCGTCTCATGCAGACGATGTTCGTCTCATGCAGACGATGTTCGTCTCATGCAGACGATGTTCGTCTCATGCAGACGATGTTCGTCTTATGCAGACGATGTTCGAATCCGTGCTTTAGGGCCTCACCACCACGACCGCCGAGGTGGGAGCACAGCAGCATGGCCGCCGCTGCTTGGATGGACAAGGGCGAAGTCGGAGCAACAGCAGTACGACTGCTGTTGCTCGGATACCACAATGACGGCGAGGTGGGAGGAGCAGCAGCACGACTGCCGCTGCTCGGATACCACACCGACGAGGGTGACAAAGCAGGGCGAGGGAGAGGGGGCGATGGAGGCGACGACCCAGCACCGCCGTCGAGAGCGCCAGCTCCTGTCCATGGGAGCAAACGACGAGGGAGACGTGAGAGACGAGAGGGAGCGAGGGGACAACCCAGCACTGCCGTGGGCTGGGGTTGTACGACGCACCCCTATTGCTCGGATTGCCCCTGATACGCGTGTTGCCGCCCACCTTTACAACTCACAGTCATTTGTATTCTTGTTATCTAGTAGCAGTACTATTTAGATAATAATCCTTAGTGAAACCTAATGCATATATTTGTTTTTATCAAAGATTTTCAAGAGCAGGAAGTCAGTGGAAACACCACTTCTGAATACGGAAGGTGTCCCAATATGGTGGACACATCAAGTGTTCCCGCGTCATCCAGATGAATAAAGATCCATCCATCCCTTCCTCCTCGAAATTTGGGATGAAATTTATACCATTAGAATAGTGCTGATCTGTAGATCATGAATATATGTTTCATTTAATGAAATTCTAACGGGAAAGGTGTGCATGCGCCAAAATAAGCGCAGTATCCCATGCCGTGATGCTATCATTTGCTCTAAAAATATCCGGACCTGGTGCGGTTATTTTTGGAACGTCATCCAAACCCATCCGCGCCAATCCATCCATTCCGCTGCCCTGTGAGGCGCGCAAAGGGTGGCATTGGGTAGCAATATATTATAGGACCCCATTGGATTTTTTCCCGTGCTCGAAACCACCCCTGACGACGAGCAGGAGCCCAAATACAAGAAAGTATCTAATCTATAGATAACAGAGACAGACGCCTAGGCAAGCGTCTGCATCTAAAAATAGCATGCCAGGCGCTTTGTGGCAATCTAATCTATAGATAAGGAACTGACACAAGGCACAAGCGCTGACATCTAAAAATATCACACAGGGCGCTTTCCGTCTAATTTTAGACTGTCATCCAAAGCCATTCTCGTCAATCCACCCATCCCCGCCCCCCATGAGGCACGCAAGGGGCGGCAATGGGTAGCAATATATTACTGGACCCCATTGGATTTTTCCCCATGCCCCAAACCGCCCCCGACGATGAGCAAGAGCCTAAATGCAACCCCGGGCATCATTTCCCACATTGTTGACAGTTGTTTGACAGCAGCCCCGCCCCAAATAGGAACGACATCCAAAGCCATGCTCGTCAATCCACCCATCCCCGCCCTCCCCGAGGCGCGCAAACGGTGGGGGCAGGTCAGAATATATTAATAGATTCCATTAGATTTTTTCCCGTGCCCAAAAGCGCCCCCAACGACGAGCAGCACTGAAAATACAGTGCTGGACATCATTTCTGGCATTGTTGACACCTGTTTACTATCACCTGCCCCAACAACAAGCACCAAAGCCGTCTCTGGCACCCCGGCAGACTGTAGGTATTATGTTGCATAGTGTTGGGCAACTGCCCAAGGGGGTTGTTAGCCTTGTGGATGTACACTCCTTATTGGCAGGCAGCCCAGGTATCATACATGATACTGGCACATACAGGTGTCAGCTGGTAGGACGGCCCTGGCCTCCCTTGCAACTCTTGCCTCAACTTTTCTATCACTTCATCTCGCTGATCTCTCTGCTGGTTCGCGTAGATTGACATGGAACCTTGATGTGCTTGGAGATGATATATCCCCGGCACGCTCTCAGTTTCCCATGATTGGAATGCAACGTCTGTCTTCTGCTTCGCGTGCCATTCATCTACTCGATCCTTGACAGGTCTATTTGGATCAAACGAGATCATTCTGCCGTCGGGGAAATATAGCTTCCCTCCTTCTCCTAGATTCACTTTGCCAGTATTCAGATGAGCTTGGCACACGGGACAGTCTCGATACATATGACCTGTCATATGACAATAGAAACAGTTCCTAGGCGCTTCTGGTGGCTGATAGCGCATCATTGGTGGCAGTGGAGGCTGATACATCCTCATAGGCGCCGGCTGGGGTGGAGGCATTTGCTGCGCCATCCTTGTCTGCTGATGAATGCTATTTTTGAATTCATCCAACAACTGCTTCTGATTTCTCTCGCTAGTTGTTATCCAATCTTTGAATATGGAAAACTCCTGCTTGATACTCTCTAGCTCTTGTTGCACTGGAGCTAGCATCATGCTCTCCATTTTTATTCTGACTGGAGGAACTAGTGGTAACTTGTCTCGATCTCCCCCTGTGGATCCAGGATTTAACACCCGAGCTAGGTCCTCTGTGACTCGAATAAACTCGTCTAGCTGGTACCTGTCTTCCGCCCTAGCTGGTGGTGCAGTCGGCGCTGTTAGTGTTCCCACATTATTTCTGATTAAGAAATCCCACATGTCCCTTGACTGAGTTGCCTGCAAATCTAGCTTGGCATATACTCGGTTTCAGAACTCTGGTGTGAGGCAATCCGCAAAGTATGCTACTAGCGTATGATTTGCTAACAACGTCGGTGCTTCCGCTAGTTTCTTGGCCTCGACTTTAAATGCTCTCTTGAACGTCAACAGCTCTGAGAGATCCGATTCTCCAATCCTCTGATTTTCTTTGCACACCTGTTTAAGGCATTTCAGAGAACCGGTAGATAGTCCTATAGCTTCGGGGTAGTCCTTAATGATGTCTTTCTTGTAGTCAACGTAGGTTTTTCCTACACCCGCATATGAGTCAAAGGCTTGCCATTGCCCTCTATTCTGGGTGATACATATCGTCCAGCATATTTCTTTTTATCGGTTTCTGTCAAACCCGTATTCCCTTTGAAACACTCCTCTAAGTCGTCGAAATATCTCAACAACTCCTCTGGCCTGCTATCATCAAACTGAGGCGCCCCCTTCTGATTTCTAGCTGACATCGGCATGATGGGCATAGTATCGGGTCTTCCTAGTTTCTTTTTAGCTAGCTCTACTAGAAATCTCACAAAAGCCGCTGAGTATGTCTCCTGCTTTTCTGGTTGAGATTTTTGTCTCTGTTTTTCTTTGCTAGTGGATGGACGGCTCTCCTCCTCTTTGTCTAGTCCTAAATCTCGTCCTAGCAGAATTTCCTTTAGTAACTCCTTTCCTAGTTCTTCTTCACTAGCTTGGTCCCAATCTTCAGGTATTTTCTCTTTTAGCAAGCTAGTTTCTTTCGAGCTTATCGAGAGGCTAGGTGACAGAGGTTCTGATTTTGCTGAATGGAATTCTTCCGTTTGAGGCTCTACAGATGCTCGGTTTTCACTAGTTTCTCCAACTGGCTCGTTTTGTTCCGCAATCGTGCTCGATTTGGTGTGTTACTCCTTCTTCTTCTCCTTTTCTTTCCCAGGTTTTCGTTAGGTAGTCCCGGTATTTGACCAGCGGCTTGTGAGTTACGCGTACCTCTGGGTTGCGGCCCACTTTGTGAAGGTCCACTAGCTGGCTGCGTAGGTCTCGCCAACGACGACGGCAGATTGCTTGGCTTAGGCGCCGTTTTCACTGACTAGATGTGGTATTTTTCGATTGATTTCGCTTTTACAAACGTCCTCGCTCAATTGTACCAGTTTTGTGTAATGCTACGAATTTCAAAGTTCCAATAAAATATGTTTCTGAACCACCCCTCGTGGTGGGCTCCAGATGAGAGACCCGCTACATGCTCAGCAACCTAAACCACACACACAACTGCGGAGCGAGATCCTAACTAGGTCGAGCGACGCTCTACTAGCTTCAGAAATATGTAGTGTGCTGTACTCCACGGTGTTTGTTTTGTTTAGCTAGCTGACTTGTAGACAGCGCCTCGCGGTTCGTTTAAAGTGGGTATGAGGGATTATTCAAATACACATTTTATTGTAGTTTCAAGCCTCGTTTTATCACAGGGATGAACAGTTTTATTGATTTTATGGTTTTTATTTGAGAGGAACTCTCTAGGACACTGCTAGCTCGAATTTCGAAGCCACTAGCTGCTCTGAAGCTTTGGGAACTGGTCTGAAACTAAGGCCGCACTGTGCGCTACCTTCTGAACGATCTGCTAGCCC
This sequence comes from Flammula alnicola, assembly GCA_015499995.1. Lineage (NCBI taxonomy): Eukaryota > Fungi > Basidiomycota > Agaricomycetes > Agaricales > Strophariaceae > Flammula > Flammula alnicola. The sequence continues at coordinate 54,151 of JADNRV010000158.1, read as the reverse complement.
ACTGTGGACTCTGTTTCTGACTCTCTAGGCGCTCTCTTGGCCTCTAAGCACACTCTGGCTTCTAAATTCTTGGACCTTGTCCTCAAGAACTTTTCTCTTTATTTAACTAAGCCTTCTCTGGCTTCAAACGAACTCTATGAAGTCAAACTAATCCTTTATTCATCTTCTTTCTTACTAGACACTGCGTCTTAGCTCGAAATAAAACAGGGAAGAGATTGCTTAAGGTAACTAGCTACATAGGTACATCTTTTATACTACAGCTATGTGTGGTTCTAGTATGCGAATAAAATAGTGTAAAACATTCTTATCTCGTGTAAATAATGCCTGCAGGCAATGGGTATAGGGTTGAGTATTCCAGGTGACCAGATAGAGGTCAAAGGATTTGGAAATTCATCCCTTTTCAGCGTGCTAGGACGCTCCTGACTTCCGCGTACCATGCACATCATGCGTGCGTCTCGGCTAGCAGTGCCGCTTTATTCCGGATCCGCGGCCATCATTACTGCTGGTTCCTTCTTTCCTTTCTCGTCCTATTACCACTTTTGGTAGTCCCCCGGGTAGAGGGTAGAGCGTGCGTCTAACTAACGCGTCCGCGTCCCGTGCATCTCCTAGTAAGTCACAAGATACGCTCGCTAGTAGTCGTGCGTTTTGACCGCATGCTAACTAGCTGCGTCTTGTACTCCTAGCTGTAGTATTTTATAGCTAGCTTTTCAGCAATACACTGATTGTACTGAATTCGCCGCGCACTATTTCCAAAGCATCCAGAAGTCTTTTAATTTATTCCCCATGGTGTGTTTATGCCTCGCTAGTCATTTATGACTTATGCGTTCTATGTTTCACTGTTTCCTAACTTTTAACTGTCTCCCGGCTTATCATACGGACTCAGCTAGCTCTGAACCACGTTTGATTACCATTGTCACAGGTTATATGACAGCTAGTAGTCGCATAGCTAGGCCTTAGACTACTAACTTGGGTGCGTTATAGTCTCTCTATCTCGGTTATATTCTATAGGTAAAAGATGATATATTGCGAAATTCACGCGTGGCCGGTTTGCGGCCCTATCAACATCACCAGTGTAGATGTAATACTCAGATGTCTTTCTGCCAAGGTTCTCATTGAGTTGTAAATTTGGAAATATTTTTTAACAGCTTTGCCGTCTGATATACTCCTCTATATGATATGAATGCTGATCAGCATTTACTTTAATGAAACAAAAAAGGAAATATGGTTATTTTTAACACCAACATGAAAATATCACACTATTACATAGAATGACATCAAAATGAGACTGTGAGACCTATTTCTAATCAAGATATTCTATATTTGACAAGTGCAATTTTCAAAACCGCTGGCTTTGGGCGAGTTTTTTGGGTTTTTCTTGATGATGAAAGCAGCTAGTCACATGATTTTGATATATTTGTGATTCTGGAAGTGTGCTCTACAGTTACTTTTTTTGGCAAAAAGTTCCCACAGTCCCAAAAACAGACCAAATAAGGTGATTTCAGTTAGCTGAGTGAGATGACATATACATATTTCTAATGTCCTTGAAATTCTGAATCCAATGGTACCCCATTGATCCTGAATCTCTCAGAATTGGTTACGCAATCTATAAATATATTATAGATATATAGAGTATATAGTCCGATGTTTTTGGTAGATCAGAAACAGTTCTGTGGTCTAATGGTCCAATGGTCTGGAATATTAGCTGCTGGATTTCTTCCGGGCTCTGGGTTTAATTCCTGAAGGATGCAAAATCTTTAAGTGATATTTTTCTCTGAGTTCTGTCTAAGTCTACTAAGTTGAAGTCCTAACCGGAATTTTGGTCATTCCTGCTGCGGAATTGAGTCCATTCCTGTGGATTCTGGTCCATTCCTGCGGATTCCAGTCCATTCCTCCAGAATCCGGTCATTCCAGGAGGAATCAGTGGAGGAATGAAAAGTATTGCCCATCTCGATGAAGCGGAGTCGCCCAGTTTTGAATTCCCCAAGATAGCGGTCAAGATCGCGTTGATCTTTCAACTTGTTGTTCGCCAAGCGATCATGGAGCTCAAACTGGGACATAACATCCTTACGATTGTACAGCCTCTTCAGTTCCTCCCAGACACTGGTTAACCTGACCAAAACTTTATCTAACATAAATATAGCTTGAGCTCGGTCGGGTCATGGGTTCAATTCCCTCTGTGGTCGTAAAAACTTATTAGTTTTCCCTTTGTGGTTGTAAATAGAGTTCATGATTTCCCTTGAGGTTGACTATTTATTTCATTGTAGATACTCAGCTTCTAACTGGGCTGGGGTAAATAGTCAGCCTCAAGCTATATTTATGTTAGATAAAGTTTTGGTCAGGTTAACCATTACTTCACAGTGGAGTAATGGTTAACCTGACCAAAACTTTATCTAACAGGTTCAAGTTCGTTCTCCAGGGCTTGTTCGTGTTCGTGTTGGTTCTTCGTTTCAGGCAATCTCGAGCCAGATGTCCAGTCTGCTCGCAGATAAAGCAGGCCCCTCAGCGGAGCAAGTCGTTTCGTTTCTCTACAGACATGGTGTCGATGTCCATAGCATCTGGGTCTCGGGGTTTGTAGGAGAAGGGTCTCCTTTCAAGTCGTTCAGGTTTTGGGGTTGAAGGTTGCCCTTCGTATCTCACGGAAATCGTCCTAGAGATGTTGGCGGCAGTGTCTCGCTTCTTGGCTGCATCGTACCATCCTTGGAGGGTTGTGGGAGGTGTATCGCTAGTCATGATCGCTTCTCTCAACTTCTTTCTGATTGATCTTCTGAATAGATCAATCAGGGCCAGTGGGTCGGTAATACCTGATTTCAGGACGAGGATCTTGAAGTCGTTGATGTGTTCATCCATCATCTTCTTCCCTTGTCTGATGTCATAAAGTTTCCCTAGGGCATTACCTTGCGAGTTGGTAATGGTGTAGTCGATGTCGATCTGAGTTTTGAAGGCATCCCAGGTCCCTATGTCTAAATGAATCGGAACCGTAGCAGTGGCTGCTACCATATGAGAGTCGTAGAATTGCTCTGCCCAGGCTGCAGCAGCTCCTTCAGTCATAAAGGAGAGAGCAAATCCTATTTTCTTCTCATCGGTGTTGTAGACGGCATCGTTGATCTTGAGATAGAGGAGTACTGATTTCATTCATGGTGTATATTTTTCGATATCACCATTGAAATTCTGGGGACAGTTCAGGTTTATTTCCTTCACTGGTGCTGCCATTGGTGCAGTAGTCTGTTGTCCTGGTGGTCCTGGCGGTGGAGGTGGAGGTGGAGGTGGACCTCTTGGGGGTTGTTGTCCCAGGGGAGGTGAAAGTTCTTCTGAAGAACTAGGAGGATCAGGGGGAGGTGCAGAGCTCTCGCTAGTACCCTGAGGAAAGTCGTTCCGATCATCGAAAATAGAAGGGAACTGAATGGGGGTTCTTCCTCCTAAAGAGGTCTGTATAGGAGTGAAGGGGTGTTCTTGTTCTTCGAGGGTTTCGGAGAGTTGTTGGGAAGAGGTGCTAGGGGGTGGACGGTTCAGGTGTGGGTTCTACCGGGATCTGCTCTCGAGTAGTGGATCAGGTAATTCAGGTTCTGGCCAAGGAAGATGCAGTCGGCCTGGTTAGAGAGCTCTTCGGAGGTGTTTTGTCTTCTCAGACTCCGGGGAGTCCTTAGTTCGGTTCAGGTTTCGTTTCGTCGGTGGAGTGTCCCAAATGCTGAATAGCAAGTGGAGGTTTGGGGAAGCTAGTTCTTTTGTTATGATGTTCAAGTAACAATGTTAAAGATAAGTGTCCTTATCTCTAAGTGATACCTTAATCATATTCTCAAGCAACTGCTAAGTCAATTGTTCGTACTTAGAGGTTGGACTCAGACCAACTTAAGTATTCGTGAGCTTTGTTATAAGAGAACTTGGCTGTTGCCGTGTATTCTCAAGAACTAGCTAAAGTACATGTTTGTGAACTACAGTGTTTTATACTAGTTGATGATGTGAACGGACCAAGTGTCAAAGTAACAGAAGCGTATCTAAGTGACTCCTCTAGAGTCAAAGAGAAATGGTACAGTAAGCAAAAGGTATGCCGACGATAATCGTGTCGTCAGGCTAAATATAGTACATACTAAAATAGAGTCAGAACCAGAGAGGTACTCATATCGAAACAGAATTGTCCAGTACTGCTGGGTTACATCACGAGACAGACAAGAGAGAGAGAGAGATAAGATAAAGAAAAATAGGGCAGGCTGATGAACCGTAACAGGAAGAAAGGCAGTGGTGCAGCTGGACAATGGCTGGGGGGGCCAAATGATCCAAAAGCAGTTGCAGAAACTGTTGCCCTTGCATATGCAGGTGATCTCTCTTGTTAGATTTCTCTTGTCCTTTATTCTTGTGTTACCATTCACTTCAGGCAACCACTTGACAGTACTATATAATGGGGGTTACATACTATGTATAAGACTCCCTTCATAGGGGCAGATATATTGGTCTTCCTCATTTCCTCTCTGGTCCTCCCATCTTCCTGTAGGTATTCCCAGTATATATGATATCTTTAATTTGGTCTTCCCAAAAACTGTATAAGAATAACATTAGGTATTTCTGATGTTTGGGAGTTCCAAATGAATCTGCACTGTATGCTATCTTTGTGACCTCAGGATGTGTGGCAATCTTCATCATGCAGTGACTGGAGTATGCACAAACCAAGAAGACTGGCTGATTTGTCAATATGCTCTGCATTGAGTGTGATGAAGTGTGAAACTTATGCAGATAGGTTTTAGGTTTTAATACACACTGTGTGGACTCTTAGCAGGATGTGCAGCTAATAGAAAAGGGGATAAGTACTTTAGAGAAATAAAAAATTAGATATGCATCACATATAGCACAATTGGAAGCTTTCCTAGTTTGTGCACCATTGTGTTCACTTTGTGCTTGCAGACTTCCAATTATTTAGTACTAGTAAGTAATTCAATTGGGAGTCCCGCTCTTATTTTTTAGACCTGATCTGGGACTCCCTATCCTCTTTTAAGGGATCCTCAATCAACACCTGGTCCACTTTCATGGGAATCCCATCTCTATCTGTTTAATTCCCCATGGACTTCCCAAACATGGAGAAGGAATCTGAGGGATTCCCTCTCAATCTTTAATGCAGGTTGTTGGGCATCCCAATTGGACTTATAACTTGGACCATGGGCATCTCTGAGCATATCAAGGGACTCCCAGTCCATGTCTAATTTCTCCTGCATGGGCATCCCATTCTGTTACATAAATAGTTTCTGGTCTTCCCAAAGTACTCTTTCACGCCTGATCTGGGACTCCCTATCTTCTTTAAGGGATTTCCAATTTATATCTCATTTCTCCTGCATGGGCATCCCATTCTATTACATAAATAGTCTTGTGAATGACATGGGTAACCCATGGGTAAATATGTGGTGATGAGAACTTGAGAAGGTTCAGCAAGAGATCAGCATGTTGTGGAGACTTTCTAATGAAAGAATGTGATATGTGTTACATGTGTGTGTCCACTGATCACAGCCATCAGATTCATTCATGACAAAGCGTGATCAATGAGTTGTGGAAGACGGCATGTCAGCAGCATGAATCATTCTCATCAAATTTTAATCAACTCCGCTACAGCTCTGTATGCAATATTTACTGTTCTGGGTTTTCGAAGTTCCAGCTGCCTGTAGTATATCACACAATCTTTTTGGCCGGCCATGTTTGTTAGTAACCTGTGATATACTGCTATGTCACTAACGTGAAATTAACAAACCCAGCACTAATTGAGACAAGAAATCAAATCGCAAAATAACAATTTTCTCTTTCAGAATATCCGCGCAATGCACGGGTCACAACTAGTTTACTAAATGCTGACTTCATGGGATATGGATAATGGGACATGGTATTTATACAACATAATAATCAGATTGATTAGAAAATGTATTAGATAAAATGGTTCTGACGGAAGGCATCTGCCAAGTCCACAGCTTCTTAGGTGTCGATCAATGCTGAGTCAATTTCAATGACTTCGTCGCGAGCATTCATGATTTCATCTTCAGTTGGTCCCCATTCAGGAAGCAAATCACCAGTGCCAGGCACCACAGATTGCAGCGTCTTGTGCCAACCTACAAGCAAGGAGAGAAGCTCATCCTTGCACAATTGCAGTTGATAGGGTAGCTCTCCTGCATCTAAGCCAAGTCAAGAAATAATTAATGAAACAGTGATGATAAGAATATGAAAACTTAGCATACCCATTGCATTATATGCCATACTAACAACATCCCACTCTTCTGCAAACCAAAACTGAAGGGATGATTGCTCCCATGCAAGGCCATCCTCTTCTTTGATGCATCAATCAAGCTCTAGCATTGCCTTATGCCAGATCACACATTGTCATCAGAAAGCCATAATGGAGGAGCTACTGATGCATGGGGATCATCCAGGGTATCATCGAGCCCGATATCCTGCCAAATGTCATCATCGACATTGAGTGCAAAAAGACCAGACATGTCTATTTCTTCTGGACAAACAGCTCCATGGGGAGCTTTATGTTGGGCTTTCAAATTACTCATGACTTTGCATAGTTTGTTGTAATCACAGGAGAGCTTCTGTATACTGAGGTCACATTGTTTTACTGAGCTTTCTGTGTGTTGGTCAATCTTCTAGTCTGAAAGTAGAAGGCATTGAGTGCATGCTACCAACAATAGACACTCCCCAGATGATTACTTACTATTAACTTGATGCTGAAAAGATCTCTCCAAGCGATCAAGCTCAAACTTCTGAGAGCGAAGCCTTTCCCTAAGATGGATTTTGAGTGCTCGAGCATTCATTTGAGCAGATATGAATGGATTGTTGGCTAGCTGCTTCAGCTTTGCATGCTCATCAACTCCAAGACCATTTTCCACTGCTTTAACCTGAGCTGCTGCCTTTTCAAATCGCTCGCGCACTTCAGGAAGTCGTAATTCCACCTCAGCAATTGTGTAGTCTTCTGAAAGACCATCTGATATTACATTCTCAAGTTCGTGAACCTGGCCTTTCAGAATATCCCTGGCTTTCTGAAGCCGCATTGCCTTCTCAACAGCATCCTTTCCTTTGTGTTTCGATTGTCCTGGTAATTCATTAGTGCAGGTAAAGATAGATACAAAATTGATCGACTTACAGGGTTTTGTTCCGCCTTGAGTCTTTTTTTGTGACAATGCCTAGTATGTCTGAGTAACCAATGGCCAAAGTGATGAAGGCTCTCTCTTTCTGCATGAAGTATTTGGCGATTGAGAGTGTAAAGGCGTTGATAATGCTAGATTATTTATCAATTAGATAGCATGCCAGTGATCAAAAGGAGGTCGAGTACTCACGCCACAGACACGCAAGTATGGAATTAAAATTTGAAGTGACTTCCACAATCGCTCACACCCTTCTCCATCTGAGAGTCCAAACCCAATGCACTTCCATGGATGATATATGATTTGGCATGCCCATTGATGACCGAAGGCATGAAAACTGAGATTGCACACATGAGATGTGGCAGGTATCTATCCAAAAATCCCCACTTGATGCAGCTCTGATGTAACTGACAGCCGATATCATAAAGAAGGCCAACAATGAATGTGGAGGGTATGTTCTGGAATAACATCTCCAAAAGCATGAGAGTATAGTACTGTTTTTCTCCCGCTGAGTTCATACTGACAATCCACAGTACATGATCATGATGACAGAGAAGGGCCATGAGAGCAGTTTCCGAGAAGAACTGAGTACTAGCCTTCTGAGTACTAGCCTTCTGTCGATGTTCATCAGCAGCGTAAAAGCTTTCTTGACACGTTGCAAGAACAGATCGAGGAACTCACATTTGGCCATCAAATCCATCTTCAGGCTCTTGAGCACTGGTAGTGGCATCCTTCCACGGTCATTTCACCAGCTTCGATCAAGCTGAGGATTGACTAGGATGAACTGTTTCGATATACTCCTCCATATACCAGGTGGAGGTTTCCAAGATGAACACAGTTTCAGGATGCTCACGAGGTGGGTCCTTGTCTCCTGCATTACATTTCTGCTTGAAGCAGGCATGCATGCAAACAATGATATCTGGACTGTCCAAAATCCAATTAGAATTAAGTATGCAAAACGAGAAATGATATAATCTACTCACTCTTTAGATTCAGAAGGACGAGGAAACTTCCCTCCAAAGCAAAGTGGGCAGTGAGAACGAAGGTAGTCACTAGGTCGAGTTCAAGGTGGAGGGTCCAGAAAAGGGTTTTCACACTCCTCCTCTTTTTCTTCTTCTACAGAAGCACATCGTTTTCAAGACTGAGTATTTGGAGTTGATGAGGTGTTTGGCTGTGCCTGCGCTCGAGGTGTATCTTCCACATCAGAAACATCATCTGCAGCAGATGTAGCAGAGGTGCTATGAGCATTTAGAGGTGTGGAAGCATGGCACCCATCATTGTACTCAGTGCCTAGCCGACGAGTATGATAAAGGATGTTGTTAATGTGCTGGTTTGTGTAGTCTTGTAGCATATTAAATCAGTGCAGTGCCTCTCCAAATCATTTTCGAAGTGAATCCTACACACAGACATTGAGAAAATGCAATTAACAATGAGTAGACAAAAAATTACCTTCATAGATAACCAATATCCCTGGCTTTCGAGAAACCCCTCGACAGTCTTACACCACACCGTTGTATTGGGGGCAATGTTCAAGAAGAGTCTTGAAACAAACTCTAGAACACAAATATCTACAGCTAAGGTTGGCACCAGTGGAGTGCACGGGAAGACTCCATGACTAAAAAGCTGTCAGGAGGCAGGGTGGCACTGGCAAACTTGTATTGTAATAGATTCGATAACTGACAAGGATTAAGTCAGTATTAATCAAACAGAGATATTAAAAATGTACTATGAAACTGAACGATAATCACATTCAAGGTTCGCTTGGATTCACCACCACAGGAACAATGGAATGGAGCAGAAATGGGCTCAACATCCAAATGGAGGGATTGAGTATCGTTGATGAGCTTCATGTATGGCAAGATTGACTTAGGAATGACATCGAGGAGCCACCACTGGGTTTGGTTGTCGCGTCGCCATCGATATCATGAGGAACTATTCTCCAGTGACTGTGGCCCTGCCAGCGACAACATGAATGCAAGCCCACCTAATGACGGCTCTTGGTAATCATCTTGCTCCTCCGATTCCACTGGAGATGGGCGAGGACCTTTATCTTGAGGTCGATCGCTGGCAAATCCAATTTGACCAGAAAGCGATCTCAATACATATTCTCGTTATGGGTTAACACATCGGCCGCACTTGTTTCAGATAATGAAGCCAAGTCTATTGAACATACGAAAGATGTCGCTCACCATTTCTGTGCACTTTCTGTTCAATACCAGTCTGAGGTTGGCTTAGGAGAACTACAGATACACGGTTAGCACGTAAGACCTCTGTCAAAAAGAACATGAACATACACTCAGGGAAGCCTTCAAAATAGACATGGAAGTGAGAGATATATATCCCAACTTCCATTGGCGGAGCAGGAGAAAGACATTGAAAGTTGAAATCAAGAACAGTGATGCGTCACCGGTCACCGGCAATCCAGATTAATGTTACCGGATGAGATTTATAGATCACATGACCAAGTGACTATGAACTTTTGAACACATGTCACGAGGTGTCACATTCACAGTTCAGTGAGCAAATGCCATTAGATTATGATCTTGACAACATTATCAATAAGTCGTGGGTTGTGCTTGATGATACTTCCTGGCCCCGTACCTGTAAGTCAGTAGATTTATTTTCTTTCAGATTTACTAGTGTGTCCCCATGTCACTCAAGTGTCAATCCATATAGCGAGTACTGTTAAGATCAGCAAGTTTCATAAAGAAATGCAAGATGCCGCAGCAAGGGAATTGTATTTGAGTGCTGCACAGAAAGGCCTGGAAAACTTCTGTGCCATGCTATCAGACAGTTATCGAACTCTGCAATCTAAATTTGACTGCCGGCCTTACTGGCTTTTCTTAAAATCATCCTTTTCAATACTCAGCATCAATGTATCTTCTGGTAGCCTATTTCATTCTGTTTCACACTCGGTACACTGAAACCATCTTGAATTTCAAGGATAAACACAATACTGCCAGATGGGTGCACCTTAGCTCGATGATTCATGGATTTTTGAGGAGACTTCGTGTACTAGGCAGTCTATAAGAAGAAAAAATCTAAATTTATCATCATCTAAACCATTATCATGACTGATCACTTGGATATCACGATATGCACCCTTTTGCGCTTCTCAATACCTGCAACTTATAAACTTGAAAGTATGTTCACCTCAACCTTTTGTTCATTGCTCTATCATATAATTTGCTTCATCCAGCTTGATCTTGACTTTGCATCAGGTTGGTATCTAATTCACCCCACTCAACCGCGACCTCGGTTTCATCTGCCCTCCAGCCACACCTATGATTTTCAGTCGTAGAACATACATAATTTCATTTGCACTTTTGGGTACTATGCTTAACTGAAAGATGGCTCTTCAGTCGTTTAAGAAATTCTTTCTCTCAATAACCGGAATTAAAATGTCAAGATTGCTCAATCATTGATTGCTCCAGCAGTGAGTGCTTCGCTTTATTGGCTTGTAAAGTTCTTGAAACATGTAAACTTTGACAAAGACATTCTATGTGATTCTAGCAACTTGGCTCAGCTTATATGCCTTGGGCAGGATTTCCCCACCCATATGAATGAATTTTATTCTAAAGTAAGTGGTCAGGATCTCCCTCCGTTTCAAACCTATCAACTTTGAGCTCTGACCAATTGATCTATTTAACTATTCAGCTGAACACAGAGACATCTAATTTGGAGGTGATCCCATCAATTGCGTACAGTGTATATAGCAAGTGCAGAATAAAACATACACTTAGTTCTGGGTCCAGACACCACTTCCTGAAACTGTACTTCCAGGCGAGAGCGGCATGTCAAGCACACCGTCAATAACAGGCCCATTTGTGAGGTTAAGCTGGACCTTGGACAGACCAACACGGCCCTTATAGAGTCACGACCTTGTCGAGTTCAGGTTCTTCACATGGCATCTCAGGCTCTTTCATGCTATATTTCATTCTGAATGGTTCACATAGCTGTCAGCAATCTTGCCATGTGCTGTAGGCACGATGGCACATGGCGAGATTGGCTGTAAGCACAAAGTGGTTTTGCCATGCGCTAACTTGTCTGCAAGTTACCATATTCTCTATGGCAAGACTAGCTCACAAGATTGTCTAATCAACATCAAGTGAACCTCACATTTATTCCTGGAGGTGAATTCGATTTCTTGTCAAGCCCAATTTCAATCACTAACATTTTAGATAGGCAGCCCCCATCTTAAATTTTAATCTCTATGCTCTGATTTACACCTGTGCACATAGATCGACCACCAAAGTCATCATTGTTTTGATTTTATGAGCATCGCAAGGATTGCAATTGCCCTGTAAATCGAATGTCATTGAGTACCACTGCACAATAAATTGAAACTTTGCCAACTCAAGTAATCAGATCAATATTGGCATGGACGATGGGCAGAAGAATAGAATAAAGTAACAATTTTATGTGCCACCTCTTCCAACTTCATTGTTCTTGGTCGTATTTGGTCTGGCCCACCACCAATTTTGCTTCCACTCTGCTGCTTGCGTTTTCCTCCCCACTACACCATCCTTTCACCTTATCAGTTTCTAAATTCCACCTATGATGGCTCCTGCACCTGCTCCAGAGCCTAACTGTTAGGTTACTTAGTTATCAAAGACAGATATTCCTGACAATCTTCCTCTTCCTCCAAGGCGCAAAGCTCCTTGGAAAAAGCCCAAGACAGCCATAGTGGGTAATGAACCCACGGCTGTGAATTCAGTGTGGCTGACCCAATATTGTTCCTTATCTTTTTTACTCACCTTGTTGATATAGACCAACCTAGACACCAGTGTCGCTGAACCTTTAGTTCGAGGCAGAGAGCCGGGCAGTGTAAGCGCTTCATTTTATATAGCTATTGAGATATTCTACTAACAACGATACAGAATGCTGAATCATCGACAAGCGGGTCCACAGAGCACCCAAATTCTGTATGACTGTTGCTCTACCTTGGTGCTTATAATTTGTGCTCACCACTTTTTTCCAGGTGAACCTCGTCACTAAATATTTGGCTGCACATGCGGATTCAGCCAATGTAAGTTGCTCTATTGAATAGAACTATTAAGATCCTGCTAACTATAATATAGAATACTGTATTATCCACAATGCAATCCCAAGAGCTCATTGAGCCAACAACTACTAATGCCCATCACTCTTCCTCTTCAGTTTCCACTGCCTCGCCTCCTTTTCTGGCCTCTCTGTCCTCTCCAGCTCTCCGTCGCCCAATTCCTTGCCCTATTGGACATGGAATCAAGCGGTCACAGACTCTTACACATAAAGAAGAGGATGAAATGTTTATGTCAAATCGTGCCAGATATTGATCCCTTTCCCCCAATCATCACCCTACTATTGCACACAATGGAGTGAACAGGACTCAGATTCCAACAGATGGCACTCGAATTATTCACATTACTGAATGAGGATTCAAAATTCAACATGCCACGCGCAACCCACCTGCTCCCAAAGATGAAAATGAAAGCATGGATTTCGATGAAGGACAATATGACACCGAATGGCGTCTTCCACATGAGCAAACCCCCATGCCAAGTGATGACAAAATGGAACTCGATAAAGACGAGGAGCAGGAGATCGAGCCCAGGTCGCCTTTCGATGAAGAATTTCCCAATAATTATAACTATCTTGAAGATGAGACTGACGGAGATTTCCACCATTCCAGAATGCCTCACGAAAGCGATGAGAGTGGTTCTGACTATGAGGAAACTGAGAAGGAAGCTCAATGTCGCTGCATTGGATGGTCTAAATGCCGTGTAGCTTCTGCAACACCAACAATTGAAGAACAGGATGCTGAGGATGATCAAGACTTTGACCAGATTGCACTGAGGATGCCACCCTCTCCGCCTCGCATTAAGTTTCATCAGAAGGGCAAATGGAAAGCCATGCCCACTGAAATTCATGACCGCAATGGTGACCACAATTCTGACAGTCCTCAGCATGAACGCCAGATGAAGAAGAAGGCAGGACCCAGCTGCAAGGCTGACCACCAGTTGACTGTGCAAAGGATGAACCACCTCTTTGACGTAGAAGATGATGATAAACTGATGGGCCGTGAATATTCGTCTGGTCCTATCCCATCTGCCGTGAAAGAAGCTGCCTATTCTGCCCACAACAAATTTATTCAGAAACTCGAGGACCTCGCTAAGTAGTACAACAAGCCTGTCAAACATTTTCTTTCCCTCGTTGGAAGAAAGGTACCACTTATATGAAAGACGAGTGCATGGGATGCATTTCAGAGGTGGTATCCAGCCCAAGTAAAGAAGAAGCCAGCTGATGGTAAGCCTTTTACAACCATAGAATATTGGAGATGGCTGAACACATGTTTCATTTAGTTTCTATTCAAGAGTGGGCTCGACACGTTGGAGCTGAATACTGCAAGGAAATGGCCACCTTGAAAGTGACACTCAGAGACAAGAATCCAATGCAGGAAGATATTGAGAAGCATTTTCAAGTCCAGCTTGCATTCTACAAAGAGTCGCTCGAGAACTGGCTGATGGAAAAGAAAGGTGATAAGAAGTTCACGGGTGTTGTCTCTCATATCCTTGAACCCTTTATATGTTGGGTGAGTTGTGGCACTGGCATTTTGTTCAGATTCTGCATTGATTAACCATTACACGTAGAGTACCCAAGTCTCTGAAGAATATGGCATCCACATTTTCAGCTTTGCTGTTGAAACCTCCAATGATTCATGCTCCAGCGTCACATGGGGTGGGAGTAGTGAGTATAAATACCTCTGTGATCGACATGCAATGGTCATTAAAACTCAACTTCATGACTACGAGGGCCTATTCAAAGTAGCTGAGATGCAGCATCAGAAACTTGGCCAAATCAGCCTTTCTTCCTTGATCGACACTCATAAAAAGCCAAATGAAAATCCTTGTGATCATTTCCGAAGAGTCTTGGGTGAATTTCTACGTGCTGATCTTGGTAAGATAATTAGTACCTCCTCTATATAGACATGATGACTGATCTGACGGTCATGATAGCTTGAATTTCTGCTGAACGTCAAGGAGATTCTGAGGACAGTTCAAGGATGAAGTCTATGAGCTGGTCATGGACAGATTTTGCCTACAAGAACAAACTACAGATCATGGGGTGGGGGAAGGGGACACCCTTTCTGAAAGATGCTTTCGATCTGAAACACCTGAAGGTTAAACCTCTCAGAAATATGGTTCAACCAAGGATTGTATCATATGAATGGTTCCTTGAATGAGAAGACCCCCAAGACAATGTTGAGGAAGGCCTTGACGGAGTTGACTGTTGTACATATCGTTTCATGGACGGAGGGTAAGCGACTAACTTTAATTGACTGAAAACAATGCTTAAAGAATCTGCTCCATAGCGGAACAGAAAATGTGCCTCAAAGATAAGTGATCTATTCTGCTTGTTGTCGACATTGAAGGTATCACTCTCTTGACTATTTTCGACTGCAAGATGTATATTCGTGCACTTCATGCCATTGGGAAGACCTCAGCCAATGCCAACTATGCTTCAAAGCCAAAGTGAACCAAGAAAGCACTGATAGAACATAAAAACAATAGTACCCACACAATGCACAGAAAGAGAGTGAATTCAAGACCTTGAGAGGATGATGAAAGCAGCTCTGAAGATATTGAAAATGTGAGAGTCTCTCGTCAATTATCCACATGCCCTGCATCAACTGCAGCACAAGCCATGCCACCTTGAATACCATGGTATATCGAAGTTGATCAGCTTCAGAGTGATGAAGGTGAAGCTTCATCTTCTATGACCGCACAGCATCCCCGAGACCATTCCATTCCCCAGTCTGTTTCTCATGCCTCCAGTTCAGTCACACAACAAGACAATGTCCAATGCATTCCTTCCGGTTCTAATTGCAACCTCAATCATAACAATGGACAAGATGGCAACTTGAAGGCTCACCGGAATCCTAATGTGGATAATGCAGATAGCTATGATCCAGCCAATGATGATGGCCTGCCTAAAGATCAACTTCCTCCATCATCGCCAGCTCACAACTATCGTCGTAGTGGTGCCACATCGAGCCACGGGAATGAGGGAGTAGCAAGACCTT
Source organism: Flammula alnicola (assembly GCA_015499995.1). Lineage (NCBI taxonomy): Eukaryota > Fungi > Basidiomycota > Agaricomycetes > Agaricales > Strophariaceae > Flammula > Flammula alnicola. The sequence continues at coordinate 38,974 of JADNRV010000158.1, read as the reverse complement.
ATCAGAATGAGAACAACATCTATGAGTTGGAACATCAAGGTCATTCGATGACTAGGACTCATGAGTGTGCATTCGGAGAGCATATTCACCTGAATTATCCATCGCGACATGCTGTTGCTTCAGAGATTTCTCAAACTGATGGTAGATACCAATGATATCCCAATGCAGATTTGACTTCTCGTGCCTGCGATACTATTGCCGCACCATCTTTCCACCCACCTAATGATCATTCCAGATTTCCAGCATGCAATGAGATGCGCCATCCTGGCTTTCTGGAGTCGTCCAATTCCACAAAACCCCCATCATTACATTCTGGCAGTCGTTATCCATCATTATTGAATTATCCTCATGGTAATAAAGAAATATCAGATCAGCTTACTAGCACAGTCTGACAGTGTGATTACGAGCAGGAGGAAGAACATTGAGTATAGAAAAAATGGAAATTTGAGTCGGAAAACGAGCCCGCCCCCATTATTTCAATGCATCCTCGCACCAGACAAGTCACAAATCCCCATGCTGTGGTTCCACCTCTCTATGAACCTTCAAACCATCATGAATATCCACTTCACAGTTATTGTCACCCTTCTCCTACATCTTACATGGACCATCAACAATATCCTCAAAGTTGTCATGCAGATTATTCAGCTGATGATGTTCAATCACGATACTGAGATCTTGAGATGCGCGAACCAGGACCATCTTGTCAGACTCGCCCAGTTGACCATTTTCAGCCACCGTACTGACACCGTGAAGTTACTGGCCCAGTTCCTTCTCGAGAGAACAATCCAAGGCCATTTGAATATGAATATGATTACCATCACAAGGAAACTCGTCCTTTGGAATGAGTCTATCATCCAGATTATAAAGGAGATTACTAGTATTAGATAGACAAACTTTCTGCAATCTCATCAAAGTTTATATCCATGGTGATTGTCTACCTTTGCCACATTGAATGTAACTTATCGAATTAATTGTTGTGCTCAAGTTGTTCATCACAATGGCCACCTAAAATTTGCATATCTTTCCTTCACAGAAAATTCAAATACAAATTATGTACATTCTAGGATGATGTTCTGTGTACATAAAATACTAGGATAAAGATATATACTAATCTCCATTCTGAATATGCTACTGTGTGTTACATTAGTGCAGGTAGCAAAACTCATACGTGTTGTGTTGTGGGCCCTGCATTTGTCAACAAAGGTAGCGACCTCGCAAGTGTAGTAGCACCATCAATTGATGGCGCTACACAAGCCTGCATGTGAGGGTAGGGGTCAGCAGCACATGTGTGTTGTTCAATAGCTGCAGCGGCAACTAACGAATACTTTCCATCATCTGGGAGTTCCACAAGATAAATGGCGGCGAGGCAGAAATCATGCACCTGTGAAAACTGCATGGACGTAGGTTGAGGCAGTGTGTTTACAATGCACCAAACAGGCCTCCCTCTTCAAGGGTCCCTCCTTTGTTTTCCATCAGCTCCTTCCATGACATGTGAAACGAACCCTCTTCCTCCTCAAGAGGAGGGACAGCGATGTTGAAAGGGCAGTTGCTCAGTAATAAGTATGAAAGTTCAATGTAAAATAATAATATTTAGTTAGTAAGTTGATGTAGAGATGATGACTTATCAATTTATCTTTTTTCCGTGGCTTGAAAGCGAGATGATGGATGGGGATTATGGTCAAGAGCAAAGAATTTGACCGTCGTGAACATTGGAAATGGTGTGGGCCCATGGCTGCTTAAAATTTGATCTCCACCTGAACAACCCACAGGCCACGATTCATGGGAACTAGGCATAATAGCCCTTTAACAGGGTGTATGTATTCTTTTCTTTGTTATCTATTTAAATATGGTGGGAGTTACAGCGGTAACTTGCATCACCCAAACGAGGATGGATAGCCTAGACTCATTCAAGCACACATCTCACCTCAGAAGGCACTGCTAGAGACTGCGGGTAAATGCAAGGTAGCGAGGAATACATAATGTATCATTTTATAGATTAAACTAATGAAAAATAACACATGATGGCAGCCAAATATAATTTACTTGATTGTTTTTTTGCTGTCAATAGTACGAGATATGTATACTTCAGCATTTAACTATCTAAAATATCAATTAGAAAGGGCCAGCTATGGATATTTTCATAGAATGCCTTGCCATCACAAATCAAGGTATATTTAATGATTCATGATTATTTAATTGGTTGATACAGTCATTTGGGGGCTTTGGAGCCATAGAACCAAGGTGCACATCCCCACATGTTCCATCCATGCTTCTGTATGCATCAATAAGTGCAACTTGCAATATTTCAATTCCATGAATTTCCATCTATGAGGGATTCTCAGAAATTACAGTGGAAAGCCCTGGGGATTCCCACTGAGATGTTAGGGAATACCAACTTAAATCAGAGTTATATACTGGGAGGACCCATAATCAAATGAGGTCCCATTGCAAAAATGAGGAAGGACCAGAGAGGAAATGAAGAAGACCAATATATCTGCCCCTATGAAGGGAGTCTTATACATAGTATGTAACTCCCATTATATAGTACTGTCAAGTGGTTGCCTGAAGTGGAGATTGAGGGTTGGATATAGCCTTTGTCGAGGTTTTCCTTCAGAAATTTGTCCAGCTTTATTTCTTCGACCAGTGACAAGGCGTAGGTCTTGAATGATTTTGGCTCAAAGCCTTCCTTCATCTCGATCTTGTGGTCCCAAGATCGAGATTCAGGAAAGCGAGCTGCCACTTGTTTGTCGAAGATGTCCAAGTATTCATGGTATTCTGCTGGTATCATTTCTTCCAGGGTTTTCTCTTCTTTTGGTTTTTCTTGGGTGAAGGCGAAGGTTTGTGCTTGGGTTGTCTTGGCATTGATCCCAGTCTCCTTTGCTTCTTTGGTAAGTTCGCCATTGATGAAAGAAATTACCAGGTCATCTGTGGTGTCTGTTTCCATGCAGGGTTCGTCCGAGGTTACCTCGACAGTCCTCTTCAATACAGGAGTAAACTCTGCATACATGGGGCTCCTGTCAGGTTCTGGATCAGGCCTCAGTTTGTCAAGATGTAGGTCCATTTTGTCTGATGAAGGAGTGAAACCCCTTCGTGGTTCCTTTGCTGGTTTGGTCCTAAGAAGTCGAATGAGTACGTCCCTGAATTTGCGAAGGGAGTTCTTAATTTTCTCTCTCCAGATCAGAGTTCCCAGTTCCCAGTCAATGTTCAGGTTTTGTTTTCAGAGCCAAGGGAAGCCCAGAATAATCTTCTGCTTCCCGAGGCCGGTGACTAAAAGTTGGGTCGGGTCCGTTCTTCCATTGATGGTGAGGTCGATGATGACATAGTATGATATCATTCCTTCCTTATTAGGTGTTCTGTCCACATTCTTGGCTTTGATCAGTCTCCAAAGCTGTCGTAGTTTCAGTCCAAGAGAGTTCGCAAATTGCTGGTGGATGAATTGTCTGCCAGCACCTGAGTTTTGATTCTCGATCTCAGCTACTAATACAGAGTGAATAGAAAGATAGGGAGAGACTGACATTGGCCCTTGGGCAGCGTCTCCCTATTAACAACCCTCGTGTCCTTCGGCCAAGTCATCCAGGCAGGCATCTTTCTCTTTGGTATCCAATTCCTTGATGAGCGAATGGATGTGGGCACTGGTCTGCCTACCAGTGAGTTTCTTGTTTGGTGGATCGTATCATTTCTGTTGGTTCGTCAGGTTCTGTCTCCTCTTCTTCTTCGGGCAGTCACGTGCCATGTGGCCAGGCTCCCTGCAGAAGAAGCAGGCTCCTGTTCTAAGGAGTTCGTTTCATTCATCGGTCATCATCGCGTCAATGTCCATTGCATCAGGGTCACATGGTCGGTACGAGAATGGGCATCTCGTGGGTTTCGGTTCATATTTCGGTTTCTGATACCCAGAGTTCTGTCTGGCGTATCTCTTCTCAATTGTGTCAGTGATCTTCATGTTCATTTTGTGGTCTTTCGCTTTGTCATACCATTCTTGGAGAGTAGTTGGTTGGGTCTCGAGACGCATGACTTCTTTCAACAACTCTGTCCTAAGGGACTTCCGGAACAGGTCGATTAAAATCGACAGGTCAGAGATCCCGGTCTTCTTTACCAGGATCTTGAAGTTCGTGATGTGTTCTTCTAAGGGTGCTTTCCCTTGTCTAATCGCATATAACTGTTCGAGGGAGTTACCCTTCAAGTCGGTGATCTCATAGTCTTTGTCGAGTTGGTCAATAAAGGTGTCCCAAGTTCCAAGGTCCAGCACTGCATTGGTCGCTGGAGTTGTTCTGACTGCGGGAGTGGCGGGGGTGTAGTGGGAGTCATAGAACTCTTCGGCCCAATTAGATGCAGCTTCCCCTCGCATGAAGGAGAGAATGAAGACGATCTTCTTCTTGTCCATGTTGTAGATGGCAGAATTGATCTTTAGGTAAAGCATCACCGTCTTCTTCCAAGAGGCATATTTTTCAATATTGCCATCAAAGTCCTGGGGTTGGTTCAAGCTTATTTCTTTTAGGGTAGGATTAGCCATGGGAGGAGTGGTTTGTTGACCTGGAGGGTTCGGGGGAGGTGAAGGTGGAGGTGGAGGTGGACCTTGCGGTTGTCTCGAAGGTTATCACCCTGGTGGTGGAGAGAGTTCTTCTGAAGAACTAGGAGGGTCAGGAGGAGGTTCAGAAGGTGCGTGGTGATCATGGAGACCTTCGTCTTCGAGATCCGTGAATAAGGGAAATTGGACAGGAGTTCTGGCTCTGGAAGAGGTGAAGAAAATGCTAGCGGATAATGGATCTGCTGCTTCTTCTAGGGTCTCAGTGGGATCGCAGGAAGGGATGCTGGGGGAGGATGGTTCAGGGGTGGCTGTGACGAGGAGTTGTTCTCGGATGGCTGATCGAGTTACTCATGACCTAGCTTGTGAAGCTACTGTCAGTCGAGTTACTGAAGGTTTCGGAGGTGTTGTGCAGGCTCGGACTCTGAGGAGTCCTACTGCGATGAGTGTCGAGGTTCGAGGGGTAGTCGACCACTAGATAGTGGTGGAAAGGAGTAGGAGCTAGTTCTTTTGTTACGACTAGCAAGAAACAACATGATTGCGACGTCGGAGTCCAGCAATCAGTGATTCCAAAGTCGTGTCAAGAAGTCCTAGATCAGATCGTTCGCACTTAGAGGCTCAGATGAGCTTAAGTGATCGTGTCTAGAGGCTCGACAAGCTTAGACATTCGTGGTGAGGAGAGAGGCAAGACTATGAAGTCTAAATTCTCAAGAACTAGCTAAAGTACAGGATTGTGTATCTACTGTATATATATTAGTCAAGAGTGCGCACAGACCAACAAGGTATGACTCCTACTACAGTCAAGAGGAGTCAGAAAGAGAAAGAAAGTCATCTCGACGATGTTGAAGTCGTCGAGGCTATTTATAGTATAGTAATCGAAATAGAACATACTAAAGATAGGATGGCTATATAAGGTAATAGTCCAGATACTAGTACAAAGATAGAAAAGAAAGAGAAAAATAGACGCGTTGGGGACAGACCGTAACACCTAAGACTTTGTCTTTTTGTTCATGCAGCTTCTGATTATTGGACTGGAGTTATGTGTTTCTGTTGATCGCCAATCAAGCTAGTTGCCCTTTTTGGCTTGCACTGCCATTATGTGACCCTTTTTGATCTCTTTGGGCAGGTGCTAGCTGCAGCATCAATTATATGCTCTGAGCAACAGGTTATCCCTTTTGAACGTGACTCTATTCTTTTTGAACTGGATGTTGTTGGTGAAAATGAAGATTCAAGAGATCTGAATTTTCCATGAGCATAAACAAAAGAACCAAGATAGTTGCCAGAGATATATTTGGGCCAAAGTTTGATTCAATTATTTGACTAAAAGCTCTGAATGAAATTTTTGGAAAGCTTTCTGTTTGACTTGCAGAAGCCAACGACACCAGACTAAACCAAAGCAAAAGCCAGATGATAACCCAAGATTGAGACACAAATGATAGAGCCATAACACAAGTCACAAGCCAGCTATTGTACAAAATATGATACCATAATTTATGGAAATTTACAATCATAAAAGAGAAAGAATTGCTTACTCAGTAGTCTTCTTTTTACCTTTGCCTTTAGTCTTTCTCGGCACATCTGTTGACTCTGCTTCCTCTGAAGATGTTTTCCTCTGCTTCTTGTTCTTCTCTCCTGACTTCTCTTTGCTACCTGACTGCTTACTTGAACTTGCACCCTCTTTTTTCTTTCCCTTTATAGCCTCTTTCCTGTCCAGCCATCTCAATAAATCCGTAAATGAAAAACTAAGCCCTTCTTCTCTCCAAAGGTCTTCGTTTGATAAACAATTTGGATCATCATCTAGTCATTTGACCATGACACAATACTTTTGTGCACACTTGAAGGGCTTCTTCTACACAGAGTAGAACTGGCTCTTTGCAACAAAGATGTTGACCAAGTCGATGTAGGTCGGTTGCCAATAGTCGAGGCCAGTCTGATCAATGTGCCTCCACCACTGATCATTATTGCACAACTTCTCCATCATTTCTGCAACCCTGTCTAACTTTTTGTACTTCAAAAAGCAAGCACGAAGTACAGAAACAGCCGGAAAGCCCATATAAGGTAATGAGGTGTTGATTTCCAGAAAAGTAAGAAGTGCCTTCTTGTGTGGTACAGGAAGAGTAGATGGACCAGTGTTCTCATTCAGTGGAGCAGTCAATGAACCAGTAAAAATCCCAGATAATGCAGAAGGTGATCACGAAGACACTGATCTAGAGCTGAAACTTTGAGATTGCAGAGAGATAGAGTGATGAGAGAGAAATAATGGTGGAATAGCAGAAGCAACCTCAGTCTCATTTTTCAATTATACTTAAATAATATATACTTAATATAAAAACAGAGAACATACCAAAAAAGTGTCACTGAAGGACCATTACGGGATCCCGTCCAATTAACACACAAATTCAAGTCATTGATCACCTGGTTATAGCAACCTTTGACAACCCACTTTTGTCGATCCAGGATATAAATATGATGACTCTCCCCTGTTCAGAAATAGTTAATGGTAATTTTAAACAAAAATACAAAATATATACATACTTCACACAGAAGAGTAACACTTTGCAACATCTTCAAGAAGAGGAGCCAGTTGCTCAACATAGGGAATTTGAACACTGATAATAGCTGACTTGTCAACATCCAGCGAGAAAGGTCATTTCTTCGAAACCAAGAGATTGACAGTTGCTTTGATATTGATAGGCTCAGGGGACATATTGTTTGGATCCAAATCTCCTATGTTAGCAGTATTGCCAAGTGCTCAGCCTCAGAGTATCCCTCTATAAGGCCTAGATGCACCACTTGTTATGGACCCAGCTTCAGAATGAGTCTGGCAACCAGGTGGCTTGCCATGCTGACTATGAGGTTTGCCTTTCAGCAGGCCTATATTAAGAGCGATGGCAGGAGAGGCCCCATCACTGGCACTTGCATTCACAGTGGGTGAGGCACGAGCCACAGAAACAGTGACAGGGCCATCTTTGTTGTTCTTTGGAGCTGGCTGGGCTTTCTTGGAGTTCTTATGTGTCCCCCATGGATTCCTAGTGGAATCCGGCAGATTCCACGTGGATTCCAGGTGATTCTGGTGGAATGGGTTTGGCAGAGAAGCCAGCCAAAATACCGGATGTCAGTCCAGTGGAATGGGTACTGGATTGGCCCGGAATCCAGTAGGGGCACCGGAACGGAAAACGGAATCTGGTCAGTATCTAATATAAAAACACCTTTTATTTACATAAAAGACTAAAAATAAATGAGTAATATAAATCATGCTCAAAATATCTATAAATAAGATTATGTAATGTTCAAAAACCAATTTCTAATCAAGATATTCCATATTTGGCAAGTAAAATTTTCAAAAGCGCCGGCTTTGGTCGAGTTTTTTGCGTTTTTCTCGAGAATGAAAGCAGCTGGTCACACGATTTTGATAGATTTGTAATTCTGCAAGCATGCTCTACAGTTACTTTTTTTTGGCAAAAAGTTCCCATGGTACCTGAAACAGACCAAATAAGGTGATTTCAGTTACCTGAGTGAGATGACATATACATATTTGTAATCTCCTTAAAATTCTGAATCTGATGGTACCCTATTGACCCTGAATCTCTCAGAATTGGTTACACAATCTATAAATATATCTAGAGACATAGGGTATATAATCCGATGTTTAGGTTAGAAAGGCCCTGTGGTCTAATGGTTAAATAGTCTAGTCTACTACTAGATTTCTGATGGGGCTCTGCAGTTCAATTTCTTTAAAATGCAAAATTCTAGGTACTATTTTTTTTTATAAATTCTGTCTAAGTCCACCAAGTTAAAGTTTTATCCGGAATCCGCAGGAATTTGGTCATTCCTGTGGACTCCAGTTAGGATTCTGATGGATTCTGGTCTATTCCATGTGGATTCCAGTCCATTCCACATGGATTCTGGTCCATTCCACATGGATTCTGGTCCATTCCACGTGGATTCCCTCCATTCCACGTGGAATCAGTGGGGGAGTGAAAAGTACTCCTTTCTTGGGAGCTGGCTTGGGTTTCTTGGTGGTGGTTTCACCCTTGCATATGCTGGTGTTGTCATTGGCGGTGGTGTTGTATTGTCATTGGCAGTGGTGTTGTTGGCTTTTGTTATGCGCGGTTTGCTCTTTCACGTGTCGGGGGCATTGTTGTCATTGTCATCAGCTTTCATCATGCTCAGTTTGCTCTTGTGCATGTCGTTGTCATCATCGGCAGTGGCATTGGGCATTGTTGTCCTCGCTCACTGCACTGCTCTTCTTGTTGCTGCTATCATCAGCTTTGTGGCTGTCATCACTGCTGCTATTGCCGGTATCAGTGCTGTTGCTGCAGCGGACATGTTTGCCTTCGACATCGCCTTGCTTGGCATCATAGTTGTTGTTGTTTTCCTGTGCTGTCCCACTCAGCATCATCCTCATTTTCACCACTCTGTGTGTTTCTGGTCTTGATGGCAGTGACTTCAGGCTCCTGTGCCACATGTGCATGGGTGCTCGAGATGGTGGGAGGTGGAGGGAGAACAGAGGCAGTTGCAGTGCATGCAGCCTGCTCAGGAGGTGCCACAGAGGTTGCAGTGGCCTCAAGTTTCCATGCACCACTGCAATGAATATGTGAATTGCATTTTTGTTTGAAAAAGAGAGGGGGGGGTATATACAGCATCAGATGGGCTGGTGTGCCCTTCGCGTTCTTGTTCTTGTCTTCCTGATGATGTTGGGCAGATGTTTTATAGCTGAGGAGTTGGGTGCATGGGTTAGGCATATGAAATGCTTGCAAAGCGAGTGTGTGCACCTTTTTGCTGCTTTTCCTTTGGTACCCTTGCTTGTTTTGCATTTGTCTTGCCTTCCTCTTTCTTCTTCCCCTTCTTACTCCCCTTTCTCATGGCAATGTTATCCTCCTCAGCTGCTGTGTCATCCATAGCATCGATCTTGCTCTGTTTGCTGGCTGACTCATCTGCATTGGACTGGAACTGTTTGTGCGTCTTGCGAACTTTGGGTGGGGTGAGAGGCCTGTCTGCAGTGGGTGTGCTGCGCATGTTTGAACAGAGCTCATGCTTGCTCATTGAGATTGGTGGTGGCAGTGATGGGCAAATGATGAGAGTGGGCAGGGGATGGTAGGCAGAGGATGTGGGAGGAAAGAAAGAAAGAACAGTGATAGGGCCGTAAACCGGCCACACATAAATTTCGCAATATATCATCTTTTACCTATAGAATATAACTGAGACAGAGTGACTATAATGAACCCAAGTTAGTAGTCTAAAGCCTAACTATGTGACTACTAGCTGTCATATAACCTGTGACAATAGTAATCAAACACGGTTCAGAACTTGCTGAGTCCGTATGATAAGCCGGGAGACAGTTAAAAGTTAACAGATGGTGAAACACAGAACACATAAGTCAGAAACAACTAGCGAGGTTTAAACGCACCATGAGAAACAATTTAAAAGACTTCTGGATGCTTTGGAAATAGTGCGCAGCAAATTCAGTACAATCAATGTATTGCTATAAAATACTATGGCTAGGAGTACAGGACACAGCTAGCAAGCAGGAGATGAGAACACATCAACTACTAGCTAAGTGTATCTTGTGACTTACCGAGAAATGCATGGGACACGGACACATTAGTTAGATGCACGCTCTACCTTCTACCCAAGGAAGTACCAAAAATGGTAATAGGACAAGAAAGGAAAGACAGAACCAGCATCAATGACGGCCACAGATCTGGAATAAAGTGGCACTGCTAGCCGAGAGGCACACATGATGCGCATGGTATGCAGAAGTTAGGCGCATCCTAGCGTGCTGAAAAGGGATGAATTTCCAAATCTTTTGACCTCTAGCTGGTCACCTGGAATACCAAACCCTATACCCATTGTCTGCAGGCATTATTTACATGAGATAATAATGTTTTACACTATTTTATTCACATATTAGAACCACACATAGCTGTAGTATAAAAGATATACCTCTGTAGCTAGTTACCTTAAGCAATCTCTTCCCAGCTTTATTCTGAGCTAAGATGAAGTATCTAGTAAGAAATAGAACAAATAAAGGATCAGTTTGACTTCAGTAAAGTTTGTTTGAAAGCCAGAGAAGGCTTAGTGAAATAAAAAGAAAGTTCTTAAGGACAAGGTCCAAGAATTTAGAAGCCAGAGAGTGCTTAGAGGCCAAGAGAGCACTGAGAGAGTAAGAAACAGAGTCCACAGTGGGCTAGCAGATCATTCAGAAGGTAGTGCACAGTGCAGCCTTAGTTTCCGATGAGTTTCCAAAGCTTCAGAGCAGCTAGTGCTTTGAAATTTGAGCTAGCAGCATCCTAGAGAGTTCCTCTCAAATAAAATCAATAAAATCAATAAAACTGTTCATCCCTGTGATAAAACAAAGCTTGAAACTACAATAAAACATGTATTTGAATAATCCCTCATACCCACTTTAAATGAACCATGAGGCACTGTCTACAAGTCAGCTAGTTGAACAAAATAGACATTGTAGAGCAAAGCACACTACATATTTCTAAAGCTAGTAGAGTGTCGCTCGACCTGGTTAGAATCTCACTCCACAGTTGTGTGTGTTGTTTATGCTGCTGAGTGCATAGCGGGGGTCACAATGGGAGACATGGCAACAAGGGTTCAGGGCATGGAAATTGCTGAAATTCACAGGTGATACATTTTTGGATCTCAGTTTGGCAGCTGTTTGGCTATTTTGAATCCATCAATTTTTCCTGAATTAACCGAAATCAGTGTATAATTAATGTAAAATAATTAGTTAATTATCCAATACAATAAATATATACTAAATTATGCACAGGTGACCAGATTCCATTTTCCATTCTATTTTCCATTCCGTTTCAGCAAATTCTGGTGCTCATACCAACTTCTGGGCCAATCCGGTACCCATTTCACTGGACTGACATCCAGTATTTTGGCTGGTCCCTGTGCCAAGCCCATTCCACTGGAATCGCCCAGAATCCATTTGGATTCCACCAGATTTCACTAGGAATCCATGGGGAACACATAAGAACTCACTAAAAATACCAAGTCAGTATCCATTGTATACAAAATTATATCTAGAAAATTTACCATTGGTCCCATAACAACTCCACTAAGTACAACCATGGTAATATTTTTGCCAATATTCATGGCATCATCAAAACTATCAATAGATATAGCATATGCAAATGGCTATACACAAGAGCCTTCATGGCCTTAAAGATCTTGGAGACATATGGATATCCTGACAAGAATTTTATTGAGCAAAATATGCCAGAGAGGTGGCAAGAGGTAAGCACTTATCTTATTCACACACATTCAGTAAATATTGATTAGGACGAATAGTGTGGCTCATGTTATGTCATGCCCCAGATCTGGAATCGACCTGCATATCCATCATTCCTCAATGACTCCAGAAGTGATAAGGCCAGCAAAAAACAGCGTAGAGAGGAGTGTAACAGATTCTATGCCAAATATGGTGAAAGTCACCTAACTGGTAGGATCATGTCCAGTCGGTGCAGGCACAGTGTTTGCTATGGATTCCACTGCATCTTGTCAGCCAAGGGACAATATTTTCTCTGCTCTATTTATGCAGTAGTAGAAGGCCCCCAGCATTATCATCTATGACTTCACATGCGCCCTCCAGCCATACTGCATGTCACAAGAACTGGAATATATCGCCCACACATTATTTTTGATTAACACATTTCACTGCATAAGGCATACTAAATGTGGGCATGATACTAAATGTGGGCATGCCACCTTTCTCATGACTTACTGTGAAGCTGATCCCCACCTCCTTGCCATCAATACCAGTGCAGCCAAATGTGGGAATAGAGACATCAAGTGTATGAGAAAATCAGTTAGTTATATGTCTCAAGACAGAGCAGTATTATTTACAAAGGTATTTCTCTCGATTTGGAACTGCCTGCATCTTCAAAAAATGCAAAAGAGCTAAATAGAGTAACCACATGGATCATATTTACAATAAATCAATTCGCTTTTGTAATTATTCTGGATTATTTGGCTGTCATTTAAAATTGTGCAAACAAAACTGTTAGCACTTGAAAATTCCCTTTTGTGTTCTCCCATGATACATCACCTCAAGCATGAGGTACAATAGTTTGACAGCCAGTATATGGATGAACGCTGTTCAGATAGGACCGAATGTGGGGTGGAAATCATTTATCAGATTGCATGTACAATAGTGAGTACACCATTCTTTTATTTTATTGCTCTTGATGACCTTTGCTATAAAGAATGAGCTAGGCCTGGATGTCTGCATTGTGGCAACAAACATACACACCTCAACCTCCCCTTTCTTTAATTAAAAAATATAGCTGTAGAGAGGAGAAGCTACACTTTCATTTGGTAAAAAATTGGGAGAATTGATGAACATTTGATGAAACCATACTTTGATCTATAAATGCCAGTATATTGGCCAAGTGAAATCAATGAGAAAAATCATAATAGGTCAGCTGAAAAGTTGGCTACATGTCATCACAAAAATGTCATATTACAACTAGCAAGCAATAAGATATCCTTGAGGATAAATAATGCCTAAGTTGTTTGTTCAAGATTGTAGTTCGAGTTTAAAGTTACTCAAGTGCCTGCAAGTGACTTAGAGTGTTCAAGTAGACAAGTCAAGTAGACTAGGTTCTCAAGATCTAGCTCAGGAATACAAGTCATGCTACTTGAGTATATATATGTATCTGCAAGTCAGGAGTAATAAGTAAGACATGTATCACACATGCTGTGAGACATGTATTGTCAAGGGGTATCGATGATGGATGATGTGAATGAAACAGATAAAGAGAAAACAGATAAGAGTGAAACCATAGATGGGACAGTGGAGGAAGGCTATATGGTAAATGATGTAATTTGAGATGTGGATGGAAGCTGTGTAACCAGACATAAGTAAAAGAAAAAGTACGAGTGTGCGTGTACACATCGAGTGTGAACCATAACGTGTCACCTTTGCACGTGATGTTGGAAACATGCGATGATAATATGACTGCCATATATAGGTCATAATTCCATATTATAATTCCAAATTATGTTGCTGAACACAGCTTAATAGCAGCAGTAACTGCTGCTACAGCTATAGTATAATGATAATTACAGCAGCCACTGCTACAGTCTTCTTGAAAGTTTTTACAATTTATATCAAGATTTGTGGTAAACCTTCTATTGAATATTTTATTAAATCTTTTATTGAGCCTTCTATTGAACTTTGTATTGAAAGTGATATTAAACCTTCTACTAAATTTTTGACTGAATTTTTGATATTTAACTTTTATGTAACCTTTTGCTGAACTTTCTAATAGGCTTTTTTTTTGTAGCACTTCCTTTATTGAAATCTTTATTAAACCTTCTATTGAACCTTGTATTAACCTTTCTGCAAAACATTTTAATAATTTTAAAATTCTAAAAGAAAAAAAAGAGGGCTATAGAGATAAGTTTTTTTCTTCAGAATTCTAACATTATTGAAAGTTTTAGCAGAAAGTTTTATAGAAGGTTCAATAAAAGGTTTAAATAAAAATATTAATGCAAAAATACTACCAAGAAGCTTATTAGAAAGTTCAGCAAAAGGTTCAATAAAAGTTTACCATTAAATTTAATAAAACATTCAGTAAAAATTTCAGTAAAAAATTCAATAAAAAGTTTAATAGAAGGTTTAACAAAAATTTTGTTATAAATTGTACAAAAAATTCATATAAAATTTTCAGTCAAAGGTTGTATAAAGATTTAATATGACATTCAATAAAAAGTTCAATAAAAGATTTTATTATAAATTCTACAGAAAAATTTAGTTGCAGATTGAGTTCTCACAACAAAGTTTACCACAGTAATGAGAAGCATAGTGAAGACTTCCTCCCTAGCAAGCTTTTTTAACTTGCCAAATCATGTTCTAAGGTTATTCCTTTCTAAAACTAGTTTTCTTAATCATTGCTGATCCTGATCATCAGTAAGTGCTTCTAATGAGTCCACTTCCTTGAAAGGCTACAGAACTGATTCTATCAGGTTTTAACATAGTTGGTGGCTTCTCTGTTTGGTGAATACAGTGAGAGACCCACTACATGCTCAGCAATCTAAAGCACACACACAACTGCAGAGTGAGATCCTAACTAGGTCGAGTGACACTCTACTAGCTTTAGAAATATATGGTGTGCTGTGCTCCACATAGTGTTTAAAGGTCCAGTCCCAAGACTGGAAAAAGGCTGCAACCAGACTGGACTGGACCGCAAAAAGACCGGACCAGCAGTCCAGTCTTTTGATTTTTGAGAATCAAAGACCGCAAAAAGACCGGTCTTGATGAACCGGTCTTTGCAGTTAAGACCGGTCTGAACCAGCTATTTTGTAGCCCTAATTTATCCCTTCAAATCGGTCTCAAGGCCGTCCAGATTGGTAAAGTTCTGGCTGAGAAATAAATAAAATGGTCAAAAGGTTTCCAAAAGAGTAGAAAATGCGGAATATTAGTGTAGAACAGTCAATTCCCAACAGAATTTAATGTTCAAGGGCTCGATTTAAAGGTATATATTATGTCTACAAATATTACTGATACATATACTTGACATTATGGGTGGTTTGCATCGAAAAACCGGCCTTAGACCGGTTAAGACTGGTTAAGACCGGAATCTGGTTCAGACTGGTCCAAGACCGCAAAAGACTGACATAGACTGGTCTGAATTAGTCCAGTCCAGTTTTCTGCCATCTTGGGATATATATGGACTGGTCTCAGTCTCAGTCCATGTCCCTGGGGGCCAAAAGACTGGACTGGACTGGACTTCAAAACACTAGCTCCACAGTGTTTGTTGTGTTCAGCTAGCTGACTTGTAGACAGTGCCTTGCAGTTCATTTAAAAGTGGGTATAAGGGATTATTCAAATACACATTTTATTGTAGTTTCAAGCTTTGTTTTATCACAAGGATGGACAGTTTTATTGATGTTAAGGTTTTATGTTTAAGAAAGACTCTCTAGGACACTACTAGCTCAACTGTCAAAGCAACTAGCTGCTCTGAGGCTTTGGAAATTCATCTGAAACTAAGGCCGCACTGTGCGTTACCTTTTGAACAATCTGCTAGCCCACTGTGGACTCTGTTTCTGACTCTCTATGTGCTCTCTTGGCTTCTAAGCACTCTCTGGCTTCTAAATTCTTAGACCTTGTCCTCAAAAACTTTCTCTTTGTTAAACCAAGCCCTCTCTGGCTTTTAAATGAACTGTATTGAAGTCATACTGCTCCTTTATTCATTCTTTTTCTTACATTAGGAAAACCCTTAATCTATCATTTTGCACCATAGAACTTAAATTGGTCTTAAAATTGCATAAAGCTGCACCATAGTAGATAATTGTAGATAATTGTGCATGGTGGAGCTATTGGATCAAATGGTGCACCATGAGCTGAATGAAACATTGGTAAAAATATGCCTCGAAAATAGTGCACCATGTTACATTATTTTACCTTCATGGATAAGAATTGTGAATGGATGAGGCCTAATTTTCATCAGTTATGAGACCATAGGTCACTGAAGATTGTAAGATTGAGTCATTACACTGCAACATACACATTAAAGGACATATATTAAAGTTAGACAATAGATATGGTTGAGTATGAGAACATTATAAAAGACTGTAGGTAAATGTAATGAGTATCGAGAACATAATTAAAAGATGGCAGGCAGGTAAGTATCAGATATCAAGAGTGCGAGAGTATGAGAGGTAGATGTGGCGATATTATGGATGCCCCAACCAAAGTACCCTGGACCTAACTATCACGAGGTGGGAGATTGAGTCAGGCCATACAATTTGTGGCAATGTGACTAGCAGAGCAGACACCTTTTGAGCTGATAAAGAGTATTAAGCATAGCTAGGAAATATAATGCTAGAGGCACATATGCAATGGCATTATACAGATCTGACATGAGCTTGTGGTAGAAATACGGGCGCTCTTCTCGCAATGTATTCAGGAAAAGCTCATGGCCATGGTAAATATACTCATAGGCATCAGCATGGAAGTCGTTCTTGGTCTGTTTGTAGCCTTGACTCCAGTCATCGAGTGAGGCATGGGTCTTGAAGAATTCAGCAGCTATGATATGAGATAAGATAATATCGACTTACTGATGTTGCCACGATGCAAACCATTGGAATGGACAGCTCTAACTCATTCTTTCTGGGGCCATCTGAGATGCTGGATGAAAAGCGAGCCTGATATTTTTGGCTGAGTGTTCTGTGGCTTCCCATGAAGAAACATTATTTGATCGAGGAGATGATGCAGGGATGAAAATATGGGCAGTTCGTGTCAACAGCTCCATTCTAAAAGAAAAGCACAACTGGCTAGTGAGTGGGAGATGAGAACACATCAACTACTAGCTAAGTGTATCTTGTAACTTACCGAGAAATGCATGGGACACGGACATGTTAGTTAGATGCACGCTCTACCCTCTACCCAAGGAAGTACCAAAAGTGGTAATAGGACGAGGAAGGAAAGAAGGAACTGGCATCAATGATGGCTGCAAATCTGGAATAAAGTGTCACTGCTAGCTGAGATGCACACATGATGCGCATGGTACGCAGAAGTCAGGAGCATCCTAGCATGCTGAAAAAGAATGAATTTCCAAATCCTTTGACCTCTATCTGGTCACCTGGAATACTCAACCCTAAACCCATTGCCTTCAGGCATTATTTACAAGAGGTAAGAATGTTTTACACTAGTTTATTCGCATACTAGAATCACACATAGCTGTAGTATAAAAGATGTACCTCTGTAGCTAGTTACCAGAAAGCAGTCTCTTTCCTGTTTTATTTCGAGCTAAGACACAGTGTCTAGTAAGAAAGAAGACAAATAAAGGATCAGTTTGACTTCAATAGAGTTTGTTTGAAAGCCAGAGAAGGCTTAGTTAAATAAAGAGAAAGTTCTTGAGGACAAGGTCCAAGAATTAGAAGCCAGAGTGTGCTTAGAGGCCAAGAGAGCACTGAGAGAGTCAGAAACAGAGTCCACAGTGGGCTAGCAGATCATTCAGAAGGTAGTGCACAGTGCAGCCTTAGTTTCTGATGAGTTCCCAAAGCTTCAGAGCAGCTAGTGCTTCGAAATTTGAGCTAGCAGTGTCCTAGAGAGTTCCTCACAAAATAAAACCCATAAAATCAATAAAACCATTCATTCCTGTGTTAAAACGAGGCTTGAAACTACAATAAAATGTGTATTTGAATAATCCCTCATACTCACTTTAAACGAACCATGAGGCACTGTCTACAAGTCAGCTAGTTGAACAAAATAGACATTGTGGAGCAAAGCACACTACATATTTCTAAAGCTAGTAGAGCATTGCTTGACTTGGTTAGAATCTCGCTCTGCAGTTGTGTGTGTTGTTTAGGTCACTGAGCACATAGCGGGTCTCTCACTGGCCAACAGGCATGTAATGAGCTTCAACCAGCCACCCTTTGTTGATCTGAAACACGTGATGGTCATCATCATCAGAGCCCTCCTCATCAGATAATGGGTGGATGTAAGCCTTGCACTGGGCCTCACCATGGTGCTTGGAGCTCCATTTTGGAACCTGAAAAAACATAATGGTCGATAAATGCACCCCAAATATAACTCAATATTACCTCTGCAAAATGTGCTGCTTCACACTTGCAGGGCTCAACCTACAAAGGTATTCCATTGAGACTGGCAATCCAGAAGTAAAACATGGGGACAGACTTTTTTGTGTCGTCTGCTTTCAGGTTCCGAGTCCAGTTTATCTTCATCCATGTCACCTTCTTCATCCTCCTCATCTTGATCCAAAGCTCCATCAAATTCGGATGTGGTGGTTCCAGGCTCATGATCCGGAAAGAAGGTTGAACCATGGTTGTCTTCAATATCTTCATTGTCGAGGAGATTATGAGGATCTGATCGATCAATGTCCAGCATGCAACTGGTAGTTTTGACGGGATTATTGTTCCATTGAGGGTGCTGTGTGATATAGTATCAAGGTACATAGGTATGATTATAAATTCATGAACTTACCTCTGATGACAGCCTCTCCTTCAAAGAAGTTTCATCAAAATGAATCAAGTCCGATTCATCAGCACCTTCTTGGTCAAGCTCGTCTTCATCCTTGTCAGTCTTTCCACCATGTTCAGAGTCAGATTCTGGTTCAACACCATGGGCAGCTCTGGTTGACATGGTTCCTGGAGCTCAGCACTGAGTTGGAGGTGTGTTCGAAGATCTGTCATCAGTGTCGATGTTCATAGAGGCTTGAGGTTCATCTTCGCTAAAGTGCTAGGTTTCGTCTACATTGGAAATGATCTAGCTAGTGGTGCAGAAAGAACTCTACACTCAACACAACCAAACCACAAAACCAACAACTTGACTAGACATAGTCTTGTGTGCGAGTCTCGGGGGGTAAAGTATGAAAAAGGAGAAGTGCTTCGACTTGTAAACAAGTCTATGCGGGTTTTGGTATGGGACAGGTTTTAGTTCCATAGAACTGGTGTGGTGACTTTCTAACTCAAACAATGCCTAACTCGGACTTCCTTTAACTTGACAACTGGTATGAACTTTTGACTTTAACTTGACTTTGACAACCTGTAACTTTCATGCAGAGACTGCGACGAGTATGCACTATGACTAGGGAATAGCATGGGTCACCCATGGGTATTTTTTCAGTGACCCACACCCACACCCACGCCAACTCATACCCATGCACCCATGGGTTTTTTGTCTGTGGGTGCTTGGGTGTCAATGGGTCAGTGCTGAAATTACAGGGCATTCACATCTCAGTGTTTGCTGAAATGTGTGACCAACAGTTTGTCAGTGGGTTGCATTGATCTTCTGAGTCAACCACCACTTCCATCCCTCTATATGTCTTCAATAATGAAAAATGTTGTCAAAAATGCGGTTTTAGGCCATGGGTTATGATGGGTCATGGGTATCGCAGAGCTGACCTGCACCCATACCCATGGGCACCCATACCCATGACCCATGTGGGTATGCCTGACCCATGTGGGTATGCCTGACCCATGCACTTCCCTAACTATGACTTTCACACTACCACGATGGGATCACACTACAACTTTCACGTGGTCACAATGGGCGCATGCTACACTTTACAGAAACATGCGTCAAACTCTAGTTAACTACTTCTCAAACTTGCAGTGATCGCAAAGCTGTTTTGAAGCTCAAACATTGGTCTTTAATAAATTTGGACTGGTGCGATGAGGTTAAAGTGTTCCCTTAGGTGTTTTCACTAGTTTTAAAGTGTCAACTGTGGGGTAGATTGCCTACTCTACTATGTGCATTACAAGCATATTTTATACCTACTGAGCACCAAGCCTCTACATGTTGCATATGATTCTATGCATCTAATAGCGCTATTCCTACTGGTTCATGGTGTCGTGATTATGGGTCCACTTAGTAATGGTGACTGGTGAGTCCCCGTTTTCTGGCATATGTTTTTGGTTTCAAGGATGAACCGCTATGTTGCAGAACACCTTCTTTGGGTCAATACAGTTGTGTCCATTTTTAGACACATTATTGCCCGATTGGGATGCACAGCACATTCGATGCGGGTTTCTCTTTTGCCGGTGCAGCACGGTTGTCGGTCAAGTTGGAGCCGCCACCTCTATGGCAGTGTTTTCCCATGTGCTTCACTCTGAGCTGGCCTTTGAGTGCTCAGCCTATTCAGAACTGAACTACTCAGCTGTTCTACGCATATAATGGACAGATGGGTGTATGGGACAATGTGGACCACCTGGTCACGTGTTCTGTGACCCGCGATCGACACATCTAATGCTGTATCCATATTGGACTATTCATGCCTCAAGGCTTCAGGATTCTCATTCTACATGGCTTTCTCCAGTTGAAGCCTCTTGTTTGATTCACAGGGACACACGGAGGTCATGCTTCTTTGGCATCAACCTTAGTTTTACGTGTACTTCTGAGCTTACTAGCTAGGCCTGCCAGACCATAGATAGTTACTTCCGCTGTACTTGGTTATGTGGTTTCTTATGTGTAACCCACTTAGTCAGCCAGCACGAGGTATGCTGCCTACCCTTGTTTCCCTAGTGTAATAGGTTGATTGATTGGGAAATCACAAAATTTTACAGGTGGACCGCACTGTGCCCTATCATCACTATCATTATCTTCATCCATGTTTATTGCTGCAGGCTTTCAGCGAGGAACTGAACGTGCTGGCATGGCACGCTTTATGAGTTCTGGTGGCAGTGCTGAAGTTGTTGAAAAAAGAAGTTAGTAACAAAAATAAATTGCAGACTAAAATGTGCACCTTTTTTCACCTGTTATGGTATAAGTAAATATTACATTGCTTACTTACTTGTTTAATAAATGTGCACGCTCTTTCACTCGCACTTACTTACAAGTCTCACATATGGATTCAATGTTTAGCTACACAGTGTTTGGCTAAAGCTTTCAATGCACAGCCACTGATGCATGCTCTGCTAAGCTTGAGCGCTATGTCAAAGATCACATGCTCTGTCAAACACGTGGCTGTACATCTGAGTCATAACGTATGAAAGCGCTAGACGCGCATCAAAGGTAGTAGAAGATAACGGAACTTCCTATAACATTCTAGTAGATTCTCTAGCTAAAGATATATAAGAACCTATAAAAGTAGACAGAATATCATCTATCTTTGCCCCAATAAATTGTGTGAACCTAAGTCTCGAAAACTACTCTACACTTGCAGTATAAGCTTACTAATGTTTGGGCTTCCTCTCGTTAACTGATCAACTGGGCTTCCTGTGATCATAAGCTTAATTAAGCATTAAGGTAATTTCTCGAATACAAACATTGATACTCGATTTATATTCATAATTCTCATATACAAAACATCTTCTACTTAAATAAGTATGCGCGGTTTTCAACATCACCTTCTTCGAGGGGGTTCTTCAGTTTCAGCATTAGAGGCTGAATGTTTGTGGTTCCCATCAGAGCTGCACCAACCCATCCTACCACATGAGCTTAGTTAATTTGAAAACTCTCTGGAAACAGAAAAATACAATTTGTTATCACTTACATGCAGCAGAGTATGCATCAGTCTTCGCTCTTCGAGTTGCTAATAGGGCCACATCAGCAGGAAGTAGTGGCATGGCATTGAAAAGAAAGCTTACATCTTGCGCTAGATGGTGTGGTTGTGCTGTCTGGTTTCCGGGAAGTCGATGTCAATGATTTACTTGCAGGTTTGTGTTTCTGAGTGGCCGCTGTTTTGGTCTTCATACCACCACCCTTTGGCATGGCACACGCTGCAAATTTGGAAGGTGCAAGTTCAAAATAAAATACTTGAAGGAATTTGTCTGTGAGTACTAGCTTAAAAAGAGTGTGTTGCAGTCAAGAAAGAAACAAAGAAAGTATGAGATTAGTGGGATGAATGAGCGAGGGAGGAAATAATGAAGGAGAAAGAAAGCAGTCCAACATTTGCTAAGTTGAACTTCCGGAGTCACCCGTGTTGATTTCATGTGTAAATCAAACAATGGCCACCCCTTGTTCACTTAGCGCAACTCTATACAATTCTATAACGCAAACTGACATTCTTCACCCTGCCGCTGCCCAAGTATGCATATTATCTGTGGATCTCAAAAATTGTCACTATCATTATGAGTCATGGCAGAGCTGGTACACCAGATAGGCCTCTTGTCCTTGAACTTCGCTTTTTTTTATGTCCAAAATGTTATCATTTTTGAAAATCACAATAAAAATAACATTCAATAAAAAGTTCAATAGAAGATTTAACAAAAAATTGAATAAAATCAATTCAACAAAAGATTCAATAAAAAATTCAGTAGCAGGTTTTGTAAAGATTTAAATACAAAGTTTAATAGAAGATTTTAACAAAAATTTTAATAGAACAACATTCAATGAAAAGGTCAATTGAACAAAATAATAATATAGTAACTGACTAACTCCAACTGGTATTCATGTGCTAAATAAACAAATATCAAATACCAATACCAATATGATGCACTTCAGTGATGAACACTGTCAATCAAGATTTGTCCCTTTCAAGAAAGGCCAAAGAGTCTGGCTGGATTCCTGAAATCTCAAGACATGTTACAACAAGAAAATCACACCCAAATGGAAAGGACCATTTGTGATTAAAGATGTTCTAGGACTCCTAACCTATTGACTACAACTGCCAAAGCACTGGATGATTCATGACATTTTCCACACTGTTCTCCTCATGCTCTATATGGAAAACAAGATTCATGGAAAGAATTTCACACAATCACCTCTGGATCTCATCAATGGAGAAGAGGAATATAAAGTTGACACAATCCTGAACCACGAGAAGCTCCCAAATGGCTAATGTCAGTTTCCCATCAAATGGAAAGGGTATTCAGTTGAAGAAGCCAATTGGGAAAATGAAAGAAGGCTTACCAATGCACAAGAAATCCTCACAGCTTACAAACAATGTGTCCATCTCCCACCATACTAGAAACATCAAACCTAGATGCTCACAACCAACCACACAGAGAAGAAAGGTGGTGATGTGGCAATGTTGCAGCTGCGTCACCATGTGGCAACAGGTTGCCAGATTTCTGAGGTCATGTGCACTTACTGGGCTGTTCAGAATCCATTGATTCATGCTGAATTAATATAAATAATTAATTAATTACTTCATACAATAAATATCTACTAAATCATGCACAGGTGACCGGATTTCATTTTCTATTCTGTTTTGCATTCTGTTCCAGCAAATTCTGGTGCCTCTACTAGATTCCAGACCCATCCGATACCCATTCCACCAGACTGACATCTGGTATTTTGGCTGGTCCCTGTGCCAAACACATTCCAATGGAATCACCCAGAATCCATGTAAAATCTGCTGGATTTCACTAGGAATCTGTAGGGGACACAAAAGCACTCCATTCTCGCTATCGCTTGTATTCTAACAACTCTAGAGGAGTCATCTTACCATGGTCTGTTCACAAACAGAACTTCTATAAATATTGTAGACACATAATGATGTATCTTAGCTAGTTCTTGAGAACTATAGACCTTATTGTTTATTTTCTCTCCTTTCCATGAATTCTTAAGCTCGTTGAGTATAAATGATCTAGACTAGGGTCTTGGGATACGACTTTGAGATCACTGATTACTCATCCTTCAATGTTGTAGTCACATTGTTTCTTGCTAGTCATAACAAAAGAACTAGCTACTACTCTTTTCCAGCACTATCTAGTGGCTGAACACCCCTCAAACCCAACACTCAAAGCATTAGGGCTCCTCAGAGCCTGATACTGCACTACACCTTTGAAATCCTTTGTAACTCGACTGACAGTAGCTTCCCAAGCTAGGTCATGAGTAACTCCCTCGAGCACCCATGAACAACTCCTTGTTGAAACCTTTCCTCAATCATTCACCTCAAACACACCCTTACATGAACCAACCCAACCAGTTGAAGAAGAACATGACCTCCTTTCCTGAAGTCACTTCTCTCTTGAATGACCTTCTATCCCAGTTCAGTTCTTGAATCTAGATGCCTTTGATGATGAATGTCCCCAGGATACTGATTTGTCTGGTTCTCCTCCTCCTGGAGAACTCTCTCCATTCCCTGGATGACAACCTCCCTGACTGACACAAGGCTCTCCTCCACCTCTGTCACCCCCACCCCCTGGTCAACAAACTACAGCATCAATAGCTGCTACTCTGAAAGAAATCAACCTGAATCAAGAAATATGCATCTTGGAAGAAATCTGTCATGCTCTATCTAAGGATCAATTCAGCCATCTATGACACTGACGAAAAGAAGATCATCTTTGTCTTCTTGTTTATAGGAGGAGATGCTGCCACAAATTGGGCAGAGGAATTTTATAACTCTCACTACACTCCTGGCAGTAGTCAGAAATACTGCAGCGGTTCCAGGAGTGTTGGATCTCAGACCCTGGATGGCCTTGATCAACCAACTTGACAATACTTTTTATTCCTCCACTGATTCCTCCCGGAATGACCGGATTCTAGAGGAATGGACCAGAATCTGCAGGAATGGACCAGAATTCACAGGAATGGACCAGAATTCACAGGAATGGACTCAATTCCACAGGAATCCTGACCAGAATCCACAGGAATGACCAAAATTCCGGTTAGGACTTCAACATAGTGGACTTAGACGAATTTCAAAGTTCCAATAAAATATGTTTCTGAACCACTCCTCGTGGTGGGCTCCAGATGAGAGACCCGCTATGTGCTCAGCGACCTAAACAACCCACACAACTGCAGAGCGAGATCCTAACTAGGTCGAGTGATGCTCTACTAGCTTCAGAAATATGTAGTGTGCTGTACTCCATGGTGTTTGTTTTATTTAGCTAGCTGACTTGTAGACAACGCCTCGCAGTTCGTTTAAAGTGGGTATGAGGGGATTATTCAAATACATGTTTTATCTTTGTTTCAAGCTTCGCTTTATCACAAGGATGAACAGTTTTATTGATGTTAAGGTTTTATGTTTTTAGGAAAGCTCTCTAAGACGCTACTAGCTCGACTTTCGAAGCAACTAGCTGCTCTGGAGGCTCGGAACTCATCTGAAACTAAGGCCACACTGTGTGCTACCTTCTGAACAATCTGCTAGCCCACTTGGACTCTGTTTCTGACTTTCTCTAGGCACTCTTCCTGCCTCTAAGCACTCTCTGGCTTCTAAATTCTTGGACCTTGTCCTCAAGAACTTCTCTTTAACACTAAGCCTTCTTCTGGCTTTCAAACGAACTCTATTGAAGTCAAACTGTTCCTTTATTTGTCTTCTTTCTTACTAGACACTGTGTCTTAGCTCGAAATAAAACTGGGAAGAGATTGCTTAAGGTAACTAGCTACAGAGGTACATCTTTTATACTACAGCTATGTGTGGTTCTAGTATGCGAATAAAATAGTGTAAAACATTCTTATCTCATGTAAATAATGCCTGCAGGCAATGGGTATAGGGTTGAGTATTCCAGGTGACCAGATAGTGGTCAAGGATTTGGAAATTCATCCCTTTTTAGCACGCTAGGATGCTCCTGACTTCCACGTACTGTGCACATCATGCATGCATCTTAGCTAGCAGTGCCGCTTTCTTCTGGATCCACCGCCATCATTGATTCCAATTCCTTCTTTCCTTTCTCATTCTATTACCACTTTTGGTAGTCCCCTGGGTAGAGGGTAGAGCGTGCGTCTAACTAACGCGTCCGCGTCCCGTGCGTCTCCGCACTCACATCTAGCTTCCACTAGCTGTGTCTCATGCTCCTAGCCGCAGTATTTTGTAGCTAGCTATTCAGCAATACACTGATTGTACTAAATTCGCTGCGCACTAATAACTATTTCCGAAGCATTCAGAAGTCTTTTTATTTATTTCCCATGGTGAATTTATGCCTCACTAGTTGTTTATGACTTATGCATTCTATATTTCACTGCCTGATAACTTTTAACTGTCTCCCGGCTTATCATACAGACTCAGCTAGCTCTGAACCGTGTCTGATTACCATTGTCACAGGTTATATGACAACTAGTAGTTGCATAGCTAGGCCTTAGACTACTAACTTGGGTGCGTTATAGTCTCTCTGTCTCGGTTATATTCCATAGGTAAAAGATGATATATTGCAAAATTCACCTGTGGCTGGTTTGCGGCCATATCATCAGGAGTTCAGATTGTCCTCGGTTTGGCTAACTTAAGTGCTGAAGACTTAATCCTCCTCGACCGCATGGTATACAGGCTCGTGACCTTTCATTTTCATTGGTATCTCATGCTCTCATTGGCTATTGACTGCCCAGAGCATAGAAGTGCCTATGTCTCATTGGAGACACTCGGGCAAACCACACCCATTCTGTTCATGATAATACTCATGATTAGGGTTGTAACCCTTCATCCTCTGTACCTGGTATCTTGGTACCCTTGGCATGCATCTGGAATCTCGCTATGTTGAGTTATGCACCCCGGAAATCTTCCTGTACCTAGTTATTACCCAATATGGTATGTGTTCCCAATTAGGTATCCCTTTGATCCGAGCTTCTGATCGGCATTGCTACAGGCATGTCTATGGGCATCTGCTTTACCACAGCTGCTCCACTGTCCCTGATGACTTCAGCAATGTCACACGACCTGTCCTGTAGTTAGGGTTCTGCATGGGTTGGGCAAACCCATATGGGTAGCGGGTACAGGTAGGTATGGGTAGGGTACGGGTAGACATTAGCCTACCCGCAACCTGTGCATATCCCCAGCACCTAAACAGCTTAAAATCTTATGTAAACAAGGGCTGTGCAGTACCAAGCCACCCATTCATTCAGATTAGATAACAGTGGGCAGGAAAATTGTTAATCTCTCTGATATGGCTGATGACGGTGAGACTACTACATGCTCAGGTCGCAAGCTAATTATTTCGTTCAAACACAAGGCCATTGACACTCTGAAGGATCTCCTATCACCTAAAAAAAAGAAAATGAGTCCAGCAAAGAAGGCATCATCAAAAAAAAGCACCAACTAAGACTGCTACGGCCGCTTAGCCAAAATAAGTTGCGGGGCTGACAACCGCCAAGAACATGCCTATGAATAAAGTAGATCTTTTAACTGTGAATGAAAATAACATTAATTCTTCACTTTCTAGACTCCCTTGACAGGGGCAAGAGAAAATCGGCATGCCTTGAGCATGCACAAGCATGCCTGAGCATGCCACACTCAGCACACTTAGCCCTTTTGGTAGCGTGCGGCGCATCTCTTTGTCAGATTGTTGCGTGCAATACACTGATCTGTGTCACTTTGTGGGTGCTGCTTTAGATCCTGTATATATCTGATATAATTCCACCGAGTTTTTTTTGCAATTTCTGAGAGAATACTAGAACAGAAGAAGGGAATATAAGTAACTATCTAGAATGTTGTATTGGTAGGTTTTGTTGTATTCCTTCTTTTCAGTCTGGGCTTGGGTCGTTCTTTGATAATTTCTATGATCTTTGGCTGCTTGATAATGGCATAATTTGGACCATGCTGTTACTGATTGTCAGTTATGAGATAGAATACAATGACAAAGCACTTACTTCGAGCTCTGTGTCATCACCATCCCTATCACCTTTGTTCCAGACATCTGTATGTCTGGCCCAAGGGTCCCAGTGGTCTGGTGAGCCTCCAACATCGAGTCTCCATTGGTAGTTACCTGCCTTTTCAGCCCGTGCTGAAATTTCGAACATTTGGCCTTCGAGACGACACAGGCATTCACAGTCGACGTCTACCGCTTTTCCTGAAGAATTCAGCATATCTTCAAGCTGGCTCTTCCATGTGACTTAAATTGAGGCATTGTCAATATTTGAGGGGTTATTTGATGCATTTGGATTCGAGTTGAGTCAGTGAAGGATAAGAAGGGTGAGAGAATAGGTGTAGGGGAGCCGTAGATACCATTTATGATGCATTTTTGCACTTTGATCCTTGGTAATGTGTGATTCAATCCAATTTGCAACTCTAGCCTGATCCAAAGGCAGAGTGAGACCTGTAAATGGGATGAGACTTGTTTGTAGATCCTTCTTTCTGCTTTGTAGCCACTGTATGGCAGGAACATGTTGCAGATCAACATCCCTAGGTGATTTGATTAAGCCTTCAATTAGCGAGATATGGGGAGCCAGAGCATGCTCGATCTCATCAGTATAAGATGCCAATGAGAACTCCTCCAGTGGGTCATCAGAATTCTGTGTACTATGCACAAGTGTCCACTTTCCAAGCTAAACTGTGTCAAAATAGAGATGAAGATAAATTAATATTGACCGCTTACTTGAATATTTCGATGACGAATAGTGTCTGCCCATAGAGAGTCAACAATATTGGTCTCTGGAACTGATGTTACGGTCCCAGGCTCGATTTCGCTGCTTGAATCATGGAAGATACAACTTCTCCACCATTGTACACTCCATTGATGATTATGCAGCTCGATTAAGTGCACAGGATACCAGAAGTCTCCATTATGAGCTAATGCACCAATGCCAGATCTGCAGATGTTAAGTTTTTGTAAATCAGTAAAATTCAACTTGAAATAACACACTTTAGGCACTTGTTAAGGGGTCTAATTGACATCTGACGCAGTTGACGATCTATCCTCTTTCTGTATAGTAATTCATTAGTAAATATATTGCACAGACAACTGAACACATACTCTTCATCTTGAATGCGCTTCTCGGAGTACAGGAGGTCTTTGCTGTGCCCCCCTATTCCTACCGGAATCCGGTGGAATCCGGTGGAATATAGGGCCATTCCGGTGGAATCTCCTGCCAAATTTCTGAAATTTTTTGAAAAAGGGGCAAATTCCGAGATTCCACTGGAATGTTGACCGGAATGCAACAGGAGTGGAATGGCTGGAATGGAACAACCAGATATTCCACTGGAATGGAATAGAAATGCATTATGATTTGGTGATTTCTGATGTCTATATATAGAAATAGACATCAGTACCTGTCTGTGGTATTGAAATAAAATTAAATAGTGTGCCAAGACATATTCTCAATTAGGAAATTCAATATTTGGATTAGGTGATTTTGAAAAGACTCAGGTTTGGTCGAGTTTTTTGCATTTTTCTCATCAACGAGAGCAGCAGGTCACATGATTTCTGAAGATACATGGGTTTCACAGCAGGTGCTATAATTACCTTTTTAGGCATAAAATTCCCACGGTCCTCAAAGCAGCCTAAATATAGTAATATTGCCTGTCTGGAACACATAATATAGATATATTTAGAATCTCCTCAAAATGCTAAATCTGATGGTACCTTATTGACCCTGAATTACTCACATGTCAGTCACATAACATATGTATCTCAAATAGACAAATAAGGCATATAAAGGAGTCAATTTGCATATGTCACACAGGTGTGACATATGAATCCTGTGCCTGGATTTTTGGTTTCAGACACCTGCCAGATTAGGGTGGACCCTGTGGTTTTCGCAACCTATTTTAGATAATTTCACCCTAAATTTCTATATTTAGATTTAGATTTTGCAGGGTGGTTTTTGGACAAAGGCCTTGGGATACAGGAGAGGTGTGACTTTTTTGACAAATTCAAAGGCCTGTGACATGTGACATCTAAATTAAACAAAATACAATGTATTCTGGTCCATTCCAGTGGATTTTGGTCCCATTCCAGTCCATTCCAGTTTCATTCCACTGGAATCCAGTCTATTCCACTGGATTCCAGTCCCATTCCACCGGATTCCAGTCATTCCAACCGGAATAGGTGGGGCACAGCAAAGTACTGGCCTATTTCCGTACACTTCATTAGATGTATTGACTAGTATCTCAATAGTTACTAATGATAATGTCTTTATTACACCGCGCATTCCTCGTTATCTTGCATAGTTTCCTCTAGTCCTTAGTAGTCTTGTCATTGTAATGTCCGGACTTGTAACATTTAGACTACATTATAAGCTTTACTAAGTGCTAAAAATAGCTCAGGTAAGAAGAATAGTAGTCCGTTCACAGCTAGCCGCTCGCAGTCTCTTCATCTCCCCCCAACTTAGATATTGACTGTCCCCAGTCAACCTTATTGCACACTATTAAGGGTCTCTCGTTCTTGTTTCTTGGTTCAACATTTGCCTATGCAATCCTTTAGGAGCGCCTATGTTCTCACGACAAAGCTTGTTGTTGTAATGAGAAGCACGGTGCAGACATCCTGCCTAGCAAGCTTCTTAAGTTGCCAACTCGTGTTCTAAGGTCTTTCTATCCTAGGAATAGTTTCCTTAATCGTTGTTGGTCCTGATCATCGGTAAGCGCTTCTAATGAGTCCGCTTCCTTGAAAGGCTACAGAACTGATTCTATCAGGTTTTAACATATCCTGCGGCTTCTTTCTTGGTGAATACGAGAATCACATTCCATCATCTTCGCTCGGTTGCAGTCGGTGACTCAGTGCGGCCTCTGAAGCTTCATCTTGGCCTGTGTATATAAACTGGGCATACGCGCTCCTATAGACTCCAACACTTTCACCCTCTTTCGCCACTACTGTCAACAACCCCTTTGCTCTCCTATCCCCGCCTCCGCTTATCATATCAATCATGCCTTCTCCTCTCTACGCCTCTTTGCAACCAGCTTGGACTTTCCTTAGTCAAAAGCTGATCTGGTTTGTGATTACCCCAGAGACCTGACATGTTTCTGCCGCTTCGCGGGTCCTGGCTCAGGTAGCCCCTCTTATGGTACGTGCTCAGTTCGTTTCTTGTATTCCTTTACTTTATTTATGTCGTTGTCTATCCTTGGCCAACTACATGCCCGAGCTAGAGGCGACCGGTACCTGGGAACCTCATGCTTGCACATATGTTCGCCGATGGATGTGGTTCTTGGCCCATGCCGCCAACGAACCTATCCCTGATTTGGCGCGAATTGACATTTTTAATGTCACCCAAGAAGGGCACAGGTTTTTCTGCGTGCCACCTGCGTGCCACTGCGTGCACTTGCATGCATAGACCGACCATCTGCGTGCAGTTGCGTGCATTGCATGGCACGCAGTACGATTTGCATGCGGCTGCATGCAGTTGCGTGCACATCATATTTTGCCTCCCAAGTGATCTGCGTGCAGTTGCGTGCAGCCGTGAGAGAGCAACCACAACCTGAGATTCACATACTGATGCATAAAAGCCTGTTTAACAATCAGTTTTCAGCAAGTTTTGGTCTGTGTCTTCTTGATTATGAGAAATTGTGGGGTTGCACATGATGTGCTTGTGGAATATAATATATTCACATAATGAAATGCACGTGCGCGATTGCGCCACTCATTTTCACTCTTTACATCTATCATGCACTGCAGCATAGGTTTCTCGTTGTCTTTCTTACTTTCCACAGCACTTTATTTCGTTTAACTACCATGTATTACCATAGAAAAAAATACTACTAACTAAATATACCCCATTTTTCTGAACCCATTGCCATCTAAACCACTATCCAACTCAACTAGTTTCTAAAACCCCCAAAGCAAACAGAGTTCATTTATATCTCTCAGACAAATTCAGACAGTGTCAGCAGAAAATTTCCAGGTTACCAGAACCATGCATTGAGTGCAGCATTATAAGTTGAGAAAGAAGTTAATTGACTATTCACCATCTTGTCGATGGTTTACATACCTAAGTACATATGTATTAGCTAGATATTTCTACAATATATGTGAATAATAAAGAAATAAGTAAGTATACATGCAAGGGACTTGTGTGCATGCTGCGTGCATGAATTTCGCCTTAGCGTGCAGTTGCGTGCATCTGCGTGCATGATTTTCGCCTTAGCATGCAGTTGCGTGCATCTCCGTGCATAAGTTTTATCCCTGCGTGCACCTGCACGCACTTGCGTGACATCTGCGTGCACCTGCGTGTACCTGCGTGCACCTGCGTGTACCTGCGTGACATCTGCGTGCATCTGCGCGACCTCTTGGTGCACCTGCGTGCACCTGTGTAACATCTGCATGCACCTGCATGCAACTTGCGAGATGCGTGACATATGGTGACAAGTGTCAGTCTTTTTCCATCCTCGTGGTACAATGCCGAGTGATGCCGGAGCTCGATGTTGACTTTTGCCACACGTGATTTTGTGGCAAAACACGATGTTGGGCCCCGGCAACCCGGGCTGTTGCACAGAATGATGTTCTTCAATGCGCACAATAGTATTCCACATTATTGTACGAAGTTGGTCATTTCCGCAGAAATGCACCTAATCGGAAACATTCCCACGGCACCTGGCACACAAAACCTCGCGCAAAAACGGCAACATGCGCCCTCCCTCTTCAAAATTAGGCGCAATAAATTTTATTAATAGTACATTAAACTGAAAAACTATGTATAAGCACTCTAAGTTGTTGTGGTGGCTGATAATAATATACGGGTTGATGTGTCGGACCTTTCCATAGGTGTGACCTCGTGTGACATCTGCGTGCTTGCGTGCATCCAACGCGCATCTGCGTGCCACGCATCCACGAACTGGCGTACTTGCATGCATCTGCGTGCCACGCATGCATGCAGGTGCATGCATGGCACGCAGATGGCACGCAGATTTCTAGTGGCCCACTCAAGAAGTACGCCCTCCCTTTCCTTATTCTTGTTTTCTTCAGGAAACCGCTTATCACATCCTCTGTTGTTGTAGGCAAATTTTTATCCACTGCATGCTGATTGGATTTCGGGCGCGGGTCTAAAATTGGCCCCTCCCTATCCTCAATTCATTGGTATTGCCCAGCGTCTTCTAGACGCAGAGTGGGTATCTTCCCCAGTCGTGGAAGCTGCCCAGGATCATCTTGGTACGTCGTGTTTGGACTCCATTATTTATAAGACCCCTCATTTCATTTCATTCCTTAGCTGCTGTCCCAGAGATGGACCTCGGCGCTCCGCATTTGTCGCCGCCACTGTCACCTGCTGTTCAACCAGCGACGGAGGCCACTGAAGTCACCCCCGGTGAGAGACCCGCTACGCGCTCAGCGACCTAAACAACACACACAACTGCGGAGCGAGATCCTAACTAGGTCGAGCGACGCTCTACTAGCTTCAGAAATATGTAGTGTGCTGTACTCCACAGTGTTTGTTTTATTTAGCTAGCTGACTTGTAGACAGCGCCTCGCGGTTCGTTTAAAGTGGGTATGAGGGATTATTCAAATACACGTTTTATCTTCGTTTCAAGCTTCGTTTTATCACAAGGATGAACGGTTTTATTGATTTTAAGGTTTTATGTTTTTAGAAAAGCTCTCTAAGACGCTACTAGCTCGACTTTCGAAGCACTAGCTGCTCTGGAGGCTCGGAACTCGTCTGAAACTAAGGCCGCACTGTGCGCTACCTTCTGAACGATCTGCTAGCCCACTTGGACTCTGTTTCTGACTTTCTCTAGGCACTCTTCCGGCCTCTAAGCACTCTTCTGGCTTCTAAATTCTTGGACCTTGTCCTCAAGAACTTCTCTTTAACACTAAGCCTTCTTCTGGCTTTCAAACGAACTCTATTGAAGTCAAACTGATCCTTTATTCGTCCTCTTTCTTACTAGACACTGCGTCTTAGCTCGAAATAAAACTGGGAAGAGATTGCTTAAGGTAACTAGCTACATAGGTACATCTTTTATACTACAGCTATGTGTGGTTCTAGTATGCGAATAAAATAGTGTAAAACATTCTTATCTCGTGTAAATAATGCCTGCAGGCAATGGGTATAGGGTTGGGTATTCCAGGTGACCAGATAGAGGTCAAGGGATTTGGAAATTCATCCCATTTTAGCGCGCTAGGACGCTCCTGACTTCCGTGTACCATGCGCATCATGCGTGCGTCTCGGCTAGCGGTGCCGCTTTATTCCGGACCTGCGGCCATCATTGATGCCCGTTCCTTCTTTCCTTTCTCGTCCTATTACCACTTTTGGTAGCCCCCCCGGGTAGAGGGTAGAGCGTGCGTCTAACTAACGCGTCCGCGTCCCGTTCGTCTCGTAGTAAGTCACAAGATACGCGCGCTAGTAGTCATGCGTTTCGACCGCATGCTAACTAGCTGTGTCTTGTACTCCTAGCTGTAGTATTTTATAGCTAGCTGTAGTATTTTATAGCTAGCTGTAGTATTTTATAGCTAGCTGTAGTATTTTATAGCTAGCTTTTCAGCAATACTCTGATTGTACTGAATTCGCCGCGCACTAATTCCAAAGTATCCAGAAGTCTTTTAAATTATTCCCCATGGTGCGTTTATGCCTCGCTAGTCATTTATGACTTATGCGTTCTGTGTTTTACTGCCTGATAACTTTTAACTGTCTCCCGGCTTATCATACGGACTCAGCTAGCTCTGAACCGCGTCTGATTACCATTGTCACAGGTTATATGACAACTAGTAGTCGCATAGCTAGGCCTTAGACTACTAACTTGGGTAGGTTATAGTCTCTCTGTCTCGGTTATATTCTATAGGTAAAAGATGATATATTCGCGAAATTCACGCGTGGCCTATTTGCGGCCCTATCACCGGTACATATTTTTCCTATCTCTTTATCTCGTTAATGTGATCTTTAACCTGTCCTTATGGCAGATGGTATGGACTTGGGTGGCGATGAGACAAGTCTGCCCCCGCCTTCTCCGCCACTTGGTGCATAGCCGTGCTTGCGACTTTTTCATTAGTTTTTACTAACTCGCCGTCTCTAGCTGCTACCCCAGGCATGGTCGTTGGGACGGCGTGTTTAACGCCACTACCATTGCCCACTGTGCAACCCGCGACCGTGGCTGCGGATGATCGGCTGCGTTCTCTCCTCGAGCCACCCCCTCCTCGCTCCAAAGGTCGCAAGGGCAAGGCTCGTGCCCGCACACCACCTCCTGCACCATCTCCTCCTTGCGCACCTTTGACTCGCGCTGCTGCTGCTAAAACTAGCTGCACCTCCTCGTCAAGAAGTCGCGCCAAGGTTAGTGGAAACTCTGGATGCCGATCCTTTGGTGCTTGCAGACCGCACCGCAGCCGTTCGGCTCGCAGTTTCTCGTCGACAAACAGCTCTCCCAGGGTTTGCTTCGAGTTCTCGAGTTACTCTAGATGTCGAACCCACAATTCCGCAATCCCTCAAGCGCAAGGTCGCCGCACTTGGCGATGCCAGGAGTAAGCGCCCACGGCTCGAGATCGTTCCAGATGTCCCAGAGTCGGATTTCGCCCCCCCCAGCAAGCTCCTCACTGAGCAGTTTACCTTGCTCCTAGGTAATGGACCGATGACTTTGGTGAGTCTCGTTCCTTCTTTATATCTTGTTCCTATCTTTTTAACTATGTATCTTCGTCATTTGTATGCCAGACACCTCCTGTGTGCACTGCATGCTGTCTCAAAGGTTTGGAACCTGAGGAGTGCATTGTCCTACCAGGTGAACACGGCTGCGAACGGTGCAGGCGAAACCGACACGGTATCTGCTCCTTCCGAGCAAAGCTCAAGGATCAAGTCCCGAGTTCGAAGCTTCTGTGGAGGTCAGCCAGTTGTCCTTGACCAGTAAGTTCCTTGCTTTACATTTCTTTTCATCCCTTTTCTTGAACTAATCGGGTATCCTTAGACCTTCACAGTCTTTTTGGCCATCTTCATCGCACTAGTGCTTGGAATTTGGTCCAGCGGGAGTCCATTCGCCAAAGCGAGCTCAAAATGTCCGCGTTATCGCGGGAGATTTCGAGTATCTTGCATTGTTTAGTCGCGACGGACCCCGACGATTCCTTCCGGGATTTATATGTCGAGGATAACGATGCCATGGCAGCTTTGGTCGATGTCTTGTCTTCCTTGGCTCCTGGTTCATTACCTACCACTGATCCTCATCCCGATTCGCGCACTTCCTTGTCGAAGCTAGCCTCTTTGCTAGAGGGCGTCCCAACTCCAAGCTGGTTTCCTCGACCGGACCATCGTTTCCTG
Organism: Flammula alnicola; assembly: GCA_015499995.1. NCBI lineage: Eukaryota > Fungi > Basidiomycota > Agaricomycetes > Agaricales > Strophariaceae > Flammula > Flammula alnicola. Next base: position 3,209 of record JADNRV010000158.1, on the reverse strand, counting down.
CCTTGCGCCGTCCCTCCTCAAGAGAACATTTCCGACGCTGCTGACGCTGCTGGTTCTGTCGATACTGACACTGCGCTTGCAGAGTTAGACGACCTTGATGAACAGGTCGCCATTCTGGACTCTCTTACTTCGGCCAAGTAGTTTGGACTTGGTAAGTCCTATCTTATCTTTTTAGTCTAGCCAATATTAACTCTCTCTTTGTAGTCATACATTCTCTTTCTTGTCTTGTCTTGGGACTTGCACCTCTTATGTAGTATACAGCCCACGATTTTGTTATCCTTTTGGTATCTTGTAACATACTAGCTTCGCTTCTTTGGATAGTCTAAGGGTCTATCTTTGTGTAGCTTTACTAGTACTTGTTTTCATCTTGTGAATGTCAATCCCTCATTTTGCTGCTTGACTTTTAGTCCGATCAATAAGTTTCGCTTCCAAGAGTGACTTCAGAATCTCCTTACATTCCTGTAAGTTTCTGAGACTATCTTCTAAGCATTCTTTAAGACTTTATAGAGCCTTTACTTGACTGGATTAGGATGTACCATCCGTAGTCAAATCGCAAAATTTCGTGGTAACCTTAGACGCTCTTATGCATTGGCTGGTCGTTCTGCGTGCACGCACCCTGTACCTCTCCCCCCAACTTAAAATCAACTGTCCCAGTTGTTCCAAGTCATACCAGAGATCGGTTACTATGTGTGGTTCGTCCTAGAAAGTAGCATACTGTGATTGGTCGTCCGGAATCAATTTTCACGCCCTCTCTCATTCAATATAAAACCCAGACATTGGATCCTAGAGCTTCCCATGGCTTCCAACAACCAAGTAGATGCATCTAACACCCCTCTGGCTTATAATCAAAACCTTCGCGACATATGGGATGGTCGCTCCCATACTACTCCCGAGGAACAAGTCGCTATCAAAGAGGCGAGGTTTACCGCTCTTTTCAACGCCGCTCACAACCTTGACACCGCTCAAATTCGCCTTCAAGACGAGTATCCTATTCCCAAGTTTACCGCGTTCACGCAGGGTTTCGTGCGTTGCTCATTATTTATTTCCACATTTACATCATCATTTCTTATCTTACTTTGCTTACTGCATTCTCAACGGGCTTTGGTTCCGTTTAATCGGTACTCCGCGCGAGCATTTTGGTGGCGAGATGGCCGGCAAGATGTACGCGCTTATGCGTTCTCCCACTCTCCCTGCCTATCCGCAGTCCAAACTGTACGCTTTATCATTTCCTATATGTCATTCGCTATTTAACTTTTATGGGTAACTCCTAGACCGCTCACCTGGCCTGGAAACTCGCTAGCGAAGGTGTAGACAAGGTTATCCAGCACATTGAGGATAAACGCGTAGTCTGTTACTTAGTTGGTACGCACATTCGTGCATTCCGCGACCTTCAGTTACAGCTTGCTCCTAAGCCTAGACATAGCCGTAGAGTTCCTACCCATCTCGTTCGTTACTTAGCGTAGTGTAGTGTTTCCTCGCTCGCTTGTAGATCCTTCATCAAAGTTGAAGTGACCCTATTTCCCAGAATAGTAACGATTGATTGGCGCTCTTACGAGGCACTGATTGCAAATCATTACACATCTATTAATAGAACGCGGAAATCGCTACTTGCGCACTTCGGAAAGAAAACATTTTTCATTTAAGAATTGAGAGACATAGCGACGCACATCGATACAGATAGATCGACTGAGGTTTCTCGGTCAAAGCGGCCGCTCGACAGCAATTTTACTCTGCCGTGTGGCTAAAGTTTTAACGCGTTACAGATCGCTTGGGCTTGACAGTTTCGATCCTTAGTCCAAGTACGCTATAAAAGCTCGCGAGGACGCAGCGTTTCAACCCGCTTCAGCATCTCTGCTTGGCACCCACTGTCCTTTCTGTTACTATGTCATCTATTCCCGAACTCAACCCTTCTTTTGCCGACGCTGATCTCGAGACTCAGCGTATCTTGCACCGTACTCATCCTAGTCGTCAGGACAAGGTTAACGAGCCCGGCGAGCTCTGGAAAGAAGCTCTCCGATGCCTTCGTTTCATAGTACGTGTTGTTTTATTTCTTCATAAGCTCGCTTATCATTCTTTTGTATAGGCGCCTTGGGAGAACCAGATCCCTAGCATTCTGAACGGTGGTCGGTCACTGCATAACATCGTCTTTGATCTTCGAAAGGCGACGCAGTTCTTGAACACCAAGTTCGCTGCGCTCGGATGCGTTCCACTCCGTACCCCTGAATACAATGCATTGGATACCATATGCCTTGCTATTCTTCGGAACAGGGAGGCTCCCGCTCCTCAAACTCCACTTCTGGTTTCACCTGCAACCGGTGACACTGCTAGTCCTGAGACATCGCCCCCTGTCGTGGCCGAGAAGACTCCTACCAAGCCTCCCACTGAATCCGTGGTGGTGAGTACCGTCATCCTTTCCCTTCTTCTCTTTGTCTATTGCCAACCCTCGCATCTACTAGCTCGAGAAACGCGGCGGACGTTTGTACAAGTCCAAAGCGCTTGTCGATAGTGACTCTGCTGAGGTGGAGTTTGTATCCTCTACCATCAGTAACCCAGAGCTAACTATTTGTTATCAGGATGATGCGGTACTTTTATTTCCCAGCTCTCCTGCGACATTTCGCTAATATTATCGCGTTTTTAGGCGATGCTTGTTGACGACGACGCTTCCTCTGTGCCCGACTTTTCACCATGAAGGTTATACCTTCGGTGCTCCTCCATCGAAGCCTACGAAACCCAAGCGCAAGACTAACAGTCCTAATGATAAGGTGCGTCTCAGCTCTCGTTTTCATTTCCCCTCATACTTATAATCCTTCTTTATTAGCCTAAGCGTGCTGAGACTGTTATGCTCGAGTACGACGCCGTTCCCGGCCTCGATACTACTAGCAAGGCTCTCAAGAAGGCCAATAAGTATGCCGGTTCTGGCAAGAAGGCCAAAGTAGATGGTAACACCGCGTCGTCCTCTAGTGGTACGAGCGCTTATCCCTTCCGTCTTTCTTATCATACTTACTCTTTGTTTAAATGCAGCGTTGGTCCTGTCTCCCTTCGTTGAAGCGGAATTGCTCGCCCGAGCTCGCGATGCTGCTTCTGGCGAAACAGACTATACGCAAGACCCTGTGGCTTTGGAACACGCCTTAGGCCATGTCCGCTCTGAGCTTCACAACTACTCCTTCAGGATCCAGTACGAACTTCAGCAATACGACAACGCGACTCAA